>JALXFT010000519.1:0-25410 GCA_023376895.1 Aspiorhynchus laticeps
TTCTGTTTTAATTTTCTGTCCAGCCTTGTGTAGAGTTTAGCAGTCTGTTTTGAACTTCTATTGGAAATATGTCCCTGAAAACCTCTAAAGCTAATTTAACGCTTTAGTTGATAGATTAAATCGCGGGTTGAGGCTAAAACAATAGCTTGTTTTGTATTTACCCTTTTGGATTCAAATCTGAAGCCATTTAGTGCTTTTTGAAACCTTGATTTATATGCCTGTACATTTGATAAACGTTCTTGGATGTAGTTGAATGCTTTTCAGGAACCGTAGCAAAGGAGAGCATGAAGTGCTACGGCTTTCCAAGGTATTTATTTATCCTCTCATCAGAAGTGTTTGCCACAGAACCGTTCAGTGAATTCAGCATAATATAACCTCACTGATTATGACAAGAACATTTGCAAAGGTAACACCAACATGGAAGCAATCAGCACTGAAAGTGTACTTTATTAGGAAGTGTACTAACCATAAAGAAGGTATACTTTCCCACACTTTGATCATGTCTAGCATCATATATAGCACCGATTTAAAGGGTCTGGTTATGATTGTGTCCCTTCATTAATAATGTTGGGTGCAGGTGTAATTATTTCTGAATTTCTCCACAGGGACAGAAGTCTGAAGCAGAGCATTACTTCCTGAAGGCAATAGAGCTGGATCCTGCCAGAGGAAACTGCTATATGCATTACGGTACAATCTGATTTGCTGATTTGATTCTAATTGATTTGCTTCCCTTCTAATTTGTTTGATAAAGTGCTCAAATGCACTTGACGTTTTATTTGATAGTGTTTTTAAATATTCCACCATTTGTTTATTTAACTTATTAATAAAAATGTATTATTATTAATTATTAAATCTAGTTTTTTGTTTTCCTGTTTATTATTATTATTATTATTATTATCATCATCATCATCTTCCACACTGACTGAATCAATAATTTTCTTTTTGAACCTTGCCTTATACATAGAGGCATTGTCATGTTAGAATAGAAAAGGGTCCTGTCCAAACTGTTACTATAATATTAGAAGCACACAATTTCCTAGAATATCATTATATGCTTAAACATTAAACATTGTACTCATGGAAATTACTAAAGTAGTCAAACCTGTTCATTAGAAGGGGGCGACCCAATACTTTTGGCAATATAGTGTATATAAACTATAAATAGAGTAATTTTTGAGAGTAAAGTTACTAGTAACTAAAAAATAAGAACTAGTTCTATTTTTTTCTTAACAAGAAAAGTATAATTAAATACTAGTATCTAATGAATAAGAACTAGTATCTAATGAATAAGTACTAGTAACTTTACAAAAGACACTAGTACCTACAGAATAAGCACTAGTACCTAATGAATAAGTACTAGTACTTAATGGAAAAGATACTAGTATCTAAAAAATAAGTACTAGTAGCGTGAAAATAGATACTAGTACGGCTTATAGATTAAATGCTAAAATGGCTTGCCATACTACCTGTTCATTTGGAGATATCTTCAACCTCATGAAGAACTAGTAAGAATGTATTTGGAGATATCTTAATTCAAACAAATCATTACATAAACATGAGTACCTCTCAACCATCCAATCAGAGTCCACATGGCAATACAATACATTAATATGCTGAATTAATTTGATTAAGTAAGGCTAACTGGCTTTGTATGTTAATTGGTTACCATAAAAACACAAAGAAAAGATTACAAACCTGTTGTCCAACAAAAGTATATTGACATGTTTTTACTCCAAATTCACATCATAACATCAGTCGAGCGTTTAAAATAAGTAAAGTTCCTTTTGTGATCTGACATGGTTTCATTAATCAGAATGAGGCAGAAATCATGCCATTTTATATTATTCTATACAGTGATAAGGGCTGTCGATTAGCATTGCATTTTAAACATACTTTATTCTTATAAAAATACCGAGATGGATTGAAGAACACAGATAAAACCATATATTGTCGCAATCATTGTTTATTTTCTTCATGTTTCATCAGTAAAACGTCTATCTGCATGTTATGCAGTTACTAGGCTACATAAACAGCGAAAGCTGAATGTCTTTGTCCATATAAGGGATTTCCTGGAAGTTAGTCTCATTAGTGGAGTTTCTGCGCGAGGGCGCCCTCTGGCGAAGAGTATGAATGAAATGAAATTACTCGTTATTGCTCACAAAATAACGAGTAAAAATATCAAAAATAATTAAGAACTTTGAGGTAAACATTTGCAAATCCTTACATTTTTCTTCAGTGTAGAGAAGTGTATTTTTTTTTCTTTTTCTTGCAGCTATATTTATTATTATATTTATTCTTAAATACTCAGTTTTGTATATTATAGTGAAATAGTGTTATTACAAAAGTAATATTCCTTATTTTGTTTAATGTTTTTATTTAGAAATAATAACCATAATCATTATTAGTTCTATTGATGTATATAAACAACATTTTTGACCAAATCCTGCAGCTCTACAAGTACAGCATACCTGTTTTTTTTTTTATTAATAATTTTTGGCCTTTTTTCCAAATAAAGAAAATGTTTGTCTGAAAATCATAAGGTTCGGATTTTGTGTGCCCTGTACAGAACATTAATGTAAAAACATTCAATGTCTGTAGCACCAGTGCTATATGCAAAAAAAGTTAACGTACAGCCCTGATATGATATTTATTGGTTTTACTGGAGGAAAAAGCGGAAAATTACAGATAAGAAAATTTGTGTCTTACCTCCATCCTTCCACTAGAGGTCACTCGATGACCAACAAACAGGCTACTATGTTTACAAAATTACAGTGTTTACAAAACTAACAAAATAGGTTTTCTATGTGCTTGTGTACAAATGATTGTTTCTTTTCTATGTGGTTTCCTTGTTTCCATTTCTTGTCTGATCTCTCTCCTATATGTTGCTTGTTCATTAATATTCAACATACGATTAGCATACTGAGCAGAAATGCAAATTTAAAAAGTACTAGTATCTATTAAGTTCAGGATATCTCTGGTCTAAAAAGATACTAGTAACTAAAAAAATAAGAACCAGTTCTATTTTTTCTTAACAAGAAAAGTATAATTAAATACTAGTCACTATTGGTATAAGTACTAGTAACTTTACAAAAGACACTAGTACCTAAAGAATAAACACTAGTAGCTAAAGAATAAGCACTAGTCCCTAATGAATAAGTACTAGTAGCATGAAAATAGATATTAGTATGGTTTATAGATTAAATGCTAAACGGCTTGCCATAGTATTAAACATATAAAAGTGCAGCTGCAGACTTGGTCTAGTATTCCTCTATGTTGAACTGTGTATGGTCATAGACATACTTTATTGTCTTTATTTTTTGATTTAAAAAAATCCCTACTAATATACTATATGTATTAATATATTTACTAATATATACTGTGTACTTGAGAAGCGTTGCTAAAATATAATTCTGAATAACAGTAATTAAAACTACGGAGTGTCTATTTACACTTAGTGCAAATAGTTTGCTATTGTTTGTTTGCAGAGGCAATTTACACTAACTCTGCCCACCAACGTAACAGACGCACATTACATATCAGTTTCAGTGGCATAGATGGTAAAGCGTGTGCTTTTGATGCGATTGACCCGAGTTCGAACCCGTCTTTTGCCGAACTTTTTTCTCCCTTTTCAAATCTCATATTGCATCAGAAAGGCATTTATTTTAAAAAAATGAAGGAAATAATCAAAAAGTTGAAAATAAAGTATGGGGTAGGGGTAGGGTATGTGTAGGGAGGGCTTTATTGTCCCAATAAGGTAGTATCCTTTTAATAATTTGAATTAAAATTATAATTTACACTCAATACGTTATTGCATACTGTTTTATAATGTACTACAATAATGAGGTGCAGATAATTGCCACTATTTGCAATAAGTAGAATATATAGCAGAAAATCATGCTATTTTAACATAGTGTAAATAGAATCTATAATTATTTGAACTTAATGTAAATAGCATATCGTTAAAAAATACTGCTATTTTCACTTAGTGCAAATAGCCGCTGCCTTTAAAACTTTAAAACAGTTGATTTTATGACTAATAGTTCTAAACATGAACTCAAAGCGAGAAGCATGAAGCAGTTTGGTTAACACTTTATTTTAAGGTGTCCTTGTTACACGTTACATGTACTTACTATTATAATAACAATTAATTATGCATAATTACATGCAAGTAACCCTAAGCCAAACGATAATCCTAACCCTAACCATATATTAAGTACATGTAGTTAATTAAAATAAAGTGTAACTGCAGTTTGTTATCAGCGTTAGTATTTCTGTATCTGCAGGTGCTGGGCTTTGATGCTGTAAATAAACTGGAATGTTTCCTGTCCCTGAAATCAGTTTCCTGTACGTTTGACTTTGTCACCCCTCTATTTTGCATGTTTGTCCCCAGTTAAGTGTCGCTATGAGGTGAAGGAGGAGTCCTGTTGATCAATGCTGACGTACTTTTAATAAATATGGTGAAAATCATAAATACGCCTTCTGATTTGTCAATGAAACGTTTTGATGATTTCCTCTCTTCTGTCTAATAAGGAAAAAGTGTCTTTGATTGGCTTGCTGTTTGCTGTGCAGCTTTCTGTCTCTGTCTGTCTTGAATCTTTCAGTTCTTTCAGAACTTTCAGTTGATCAAACAAAGTGTATGATCAGTAAAGATGGAGAGCTATCTAACTATATTTTTTTTGTCTTCTGTGATCAAACTCGCCACAGCTGGTATGTACACACTCAGGATTGTTATATTTTAGTTAATGTAGTGATTGACTGTTTTTAGTGTTATGAATTGGTCATAATTTAATTTAGTTCATTTTTTTATGTGTAATATTTGCATTAATATAAAAGTGAATTTCACTCTCTTGTGGTAATTTTGTCTTCTCTTTCACAGACTGAATGTCTGTTTATGTCTATCGTCTCCCACATACATTTTATATACATCTTTCTATATCTTGTCTACAGGTAATGTGAGGCTGGTAGGTGGTAGTAATTCCTGTGCTGGTAGGGTGGAGGTTTATTATAATAGAGAATGGGGAACAGTGTGTGATGATTATTGGGATTTGACAAACACTGCAGTGGTGTGTAGAGAGCTGGGCTGTGGTGAAACTTCAAACACAATGCGTGCTGCTCACTTTGGATCAGGATCAGGAAAAATGTGGATGGATAATGTGAGATGTAGAGGATCAGAGTCCTCAATACTCGAATGCTCAAAAAATAAAATGGGTGATCATAACTGTGGACATAAAGAAGATGTTGGAGTTATCTGCTCAGGTAGGCTGATTTTCTAGATTTCATTATCAAATAAATGTACCATTATTTACTATAATAAAAACATGCATGTACTAAGTAGATTATCTAAATCAGAGTTTAAACTATTAGGAGAGACCAAGGAATAACAATTGCTTAACAAAAAGGAATTTTACAATTGAGCTATAGAGGTGAAATAGCAACTTACATCAATCATATAGGACCACTGTATGATCTGACATGAAACACCTGTGTAAAAATATAAAGGATCAACACAATACATGAAAATAACAATAAAAAAAAGGTTGGTTTATGATTTGAATTGTGATCAGGTTAATGCATGTTTAACGACAGTTCATGTATTAGTTGAAACTCTCTAGTGTAATTTTATATATAACATTTACTCTAAATGTTACAGACTATCAAGATATTAAAAACACCTTAAAAATTCAATCAACAAAATAAATACATGTACAAAATTCAAACTGATGTTCTATTAGTGTTACTGTTCATTAAAATGTTAAATTTGGTATTACATCAGGAATTAACTTGAATAGGCTTGGACTTGCGGAAGGCATTGGTGACACCAGAATATAAATATTAAATGATTCTGCTTACAGAATTATGTTAGACACATATGCTTACACTAAAGTTGATTAAATTATGCACTCCACTCCTAGAAAAGTATTTAAACATAACTTTTTTATTTTTGGGAATTTTTTTTTTATGTTATGATTTTAAACATTGTGTTATGACTATCATTTCAGGCATCAGGCTGGTTGGAGGTTCTCACTGCTCTGGGAGGTTAGAGATGCCTCATGGGAACACATGGCACACAGTGTGTGACGCTGTCTTTGACCAGCAGGATGCAGAGGTTGTGTGTAGAGAGCTGGACTGTGGGGCTCCTGTACAGGTGCTGGGAGCAGCTGCTTTTGGCAAAGGAGACGCTCAGATGTGGACACAAGAGATTCAGTGCAGAGGAAATGAGTATCAGTTTGCCCTCTGTCCAACGTCACCTTCACACTTTTGTTCCCATGACAACCATGTGAGCGTTGTATGTGCTGGTAGGTGAACAACATATGAACTAAGAGTATTGACAAAATTCTTGTTATATATATATATATATATATATATATATATATATATATATATATATATATATATATATATATATATATATATTTTAGTGGTGTCAAAATTAGTGCATTAACGCAGGCGATTAATTTTTTCAGTTTAACGCGTTAAAAATACTTAAAGGTCCCATGGCATGAAAATTTAACTTTATGAGGTTTTTTAACATTAATATGAGTTGCCCTAGCCTGCCTATGGTCCCCCAGTGGCTAGAAATGGCGATAGGTGTAAACCGAGCCCTGGGTATCCTGCTTCGCCTTTGAGAAAATGAAAGCTCAGATGGCCCAATCTGGAATCTTCCCTTTATGTCGTCATACGGGGAAAGGTTACCTCCCCTTTCTCTGCTTTGCCCGCCCATGAGAAAATGAGCTACGACCGTGCGAGGTGAGCGCAATATTTTTTTTCCTCGAGAGACGTGGTTTGCAAACGAGCGAAGCATGGAAGTTGCTCAGAGCAAAATGAAAAGCCAACAAGGTAGACTAGCATTAGCTACATGATAATAACTGTAACAGTATACATAAACAAACCAACTAAAATACCGTATCCAGTGTTTCCCACAGGATTTTGTGAGACTTGTGGGGGCAGGTGACGTCATGTATTCATTTGCATATTTATGACGTCATTGCGTCAAGTTTGAGTTCAGACGAGTTTTGGCACTTCAGATTTTCTACTCTATGAAATGTCACGTACTGTAATACAACTGAATGCCCAATAAAGCTGTTAACATTTACATATTTTCTGTTGTCATACATAAAACAAGTATAAATGGTAAACACAACCCATTACGTTAACCAGGAATCACTCTCACTAATACTCCTTAAATCCTGATTTATAATCGCGACATCATCTGATAAAATCAATATACAGGTGCTGGTCATATAATTAGAATATCATCAAAAAGTTGATTTATTTCACTAATTCCATTCAAAAAGTGAAACTTGTATAATGTATACATTCATTCCACACAGACTGATATATTTCAAGTGTTTATTTCTTTTAATTTTGATGATTATAACTGACAACTAATGAAAACCCCAAATTCAGTATCTCAGAAAATTAGAATATTACTTAAGACCAATACAAAGAAAGGATTTTTAGAAATATTGGCCAACTGAAAAGTATGAACATAAAAAGTATGAGCATGTACAGCACTCAATACTTAGTTGGGGCTCCTTTTGCCTGAATTACTGCAGCAATGTGGCGTGGCATGGAGTCGATCAGTCTGTGGCACTGCTCAGGTGTTATGAGAGCCCAGGTTGCTCTGATAGTGGCCTTCAGCTCTTCTGCATTGTTGGGTCTGGCATATCGCATCTTCCTCTTCACAATACCCCATAGATTTTCTATGGGGTTAAGGCCAGGCGAGTTTGCTGGCCAATTAAGAACAGGGATACCATGGTCCTTAAACCAGGTACTGGTAGCTTTGGCACTGTGTGCAGGTGCCAAGTCCTGTTGGAAAATGAAATCTGCATCTCCATAAAGTTGGTCAGCAGCAGGAAGCATGAAGTGCTCTCTAAAACTTCCTGGTATACGGCTGTGTTGACCTTGGACCTCAGAAAACACAGTGGACCAACACCAGCAGATGACATGGCACCCCAAACCATCACTGACTGTGGAAACTTTACACTGGACCTCAAGCAACGTGGATTCTGTGCCTCTCCTCTCTTCCTCCAGACTCTGGCACCCTGATTTCCAAAGGAAATGCAAAATGTACTTTCATCAGAGAACATTACTTTGGACCACTCAGCAGCAGTCCAGTCCTTTTTGTCTTTAGCCCAGACGAGACGCTTCTGACGCTGTCTGTTGTTCAAGAGTGGCTTGACATGGACCCTGAAACCCATGTCTTGCATACATCTGTGCGTAGTGGTTCTTGAAGCACTGACTCCAGCTGCAGTCCACTCTTTGTGAATCTCCCCCACATTTTTGAATGGGTTTTGTTTCACAATCCTCTCCAGGGTGCGGTTATCCCTATTGCTTGTACAATTTTTTCTACCACATCTTTTCCTTCCCTTCGCCTCTCTATTAACGTGCTTGGACACAGAGCTCTGTGAACAGCCAGCCTCTTTTGCAATGACCTTTTGTGTCTTGCCCTCCTTGTGCAAGGTGTCAATGGTCGTCTTTTGGACAACTGTCAAGTCAGCAGTCTTCCCCATGATTGTGTAGCCTACAGAACTAGACTGAGAGACCATTTAAAGGCCTTTGCAGGTGTTTTGAGTTAATTAGCTGATTAGAGTGTGGCACCAGGTGTCTTCAATATTGAACCTTTTCACAATATTCTAATTTTCTGAGATACTGAATTTGGGGTTTTCATTAGTTGTCACTTATAATCATCAAAATTAAAAGAAATAAACACTTGAAATATATCAGTCTGTGTGGAATGAATGTATACATTATACAAGTTTCACTTTTTGAATGGAATTAGTGAAATAAATCAACTTTTTGATGATATTCTAATTATATGACCAGCACCTGTACATCTAACTTGCACTAAAAAGTGACTATATGCAGTAGTTTTGGCTATATTACTGTTTTGTCTCATTCAGCGCACTGCCTGCGTCTGAGTAACAAACTATGCGCATATTAACGAATTATGTTGATATTTAAAACTCCAAACAGTCAGTAAGCGACAGGTGCTTGGAAACGCTGTTTTGTAAATGATTTATTGACGATTTTGCTGCGTTACGGCCAACTGAATATGCTGCTTCTCTGCCGCTCGCTGCTCAGAACAGATGCCGAGAGAGGCGACACTGCGCCGGGAGAGTTAGACCTCGCGTTCGTGGGGCAGTACTGGAGACATCTTCCAACTGAACGATAGCTAAGGTTTTTTTTTTAAAAAAAGTCGCTAGATTTGTTAGTATGTACCGTTTATGAGAAAAAAGCCGCCAAAAGGGTCTGAAAGTTACTGAATATTGTGCTAAAGTCGCGCTCGTGTGTGTGTGAGACGCGGGAGCTGATGGCAGCGGGCGGTGGATATTGTTGCGGTCCGCCCAGGTAAAGTCTATGTGTGGGAAACACTGACCGTATCCAGACACAATATTTTAAACTAACCATTCGGAGACGTCCTGCTGTAGCCGCTGAGTTGCAACTTCTTTATCTGGTGCTTCTCCATCCGGATCAGATTCTGGGTCAAACTGAAAAGCTTGAAGGACTGCGTGTCTACGAGCCATTGCGATACATCCACTGTCAACATTAGCGCATGGTACCGTGGCCGCAGAGCCGATCCTCCCTATACGCAGAATACGCACGCTGCATAGGGCCCCCGAAACACCAGGGGGGCCCCCTTGCTCTCAAAGATGTTTAAATTTTAGTTTCGTTTTTAATTTTGGCCAGCGGTTCTGAAAACATGAATGATCGTTTCTTTTAATGTGGTGCGCTGTTACGCTCTCTATGTACAAATCAGCCAAATCATGTAATGTGAATGTCGTCCAGTCTCTTGCGCTTACTTAAAAAAAAAACAAAAAAAAACGAGAGCTTATACAAGCCGCGGAAGAGATACTGCTCCTCGGAGATGGTCCTCACTGCAGAACACAAGATCCAGGGGGCGGAGTTGGATCTAGATCCAACTCCTCCCACCTTACATAGACTTAAACCTACCCGTCTCCACCCCCTGATCCCTAAACCCACCCATCCCCACCCCTAAACCTACCCATCCCCACCCCTAAACCTACCCATCTCCACCCCTAAACCTACCAATCTCCACCCCCTGGATGTGGATCCAACCCCGCCCCCTGGATCTTTGTTCTGCAGTGAGGGGCTACTGGCTCCTCGAGCGCTTTCCGCGAGCGCGAATCGAGACGGAGTGAAACACGGACAAATAAGTCTCATCCATTCTCATCCAACCGCCCTCAAGTTCAGCAATGGCCGTTTTTAAAGTAGCAGCCAAAATAACTTAATAACCAGCTGCTGTAATGTCTGTTAATCAAAGAACAAAATTAAAAAGAGGAAATCAATAACTTTAGTTTTAAGCTTTATCTTTATTTAATTTAGTGTTTGATAACTTTATAAGCTTAAATTAGGCTATATTTTCTTGCTGAAGGGCTCATGTAGCTATAGGCTATATGATATTTATTATAATGGGTTTATGTGAAGATTTTTACGATCACTTAAATTAGAAGTTATTTTTTAAAGTCTAATAAATATTAAATTGATAGCTCTTAATTATACTGTAATGTTGAATGGCTATAGTCAATGGTTAAATATTAGGGAAAAAATCCATAGAGACATCAGATGCTATCAGTAATACTTGCCTTCAGTCATAAAAAAGAGGGCATTAATCAAATATTAAAAATATACTTTGTTGTTTCTACATTAATTTGAAGATTGAATATGAAATTATTGCAATATAAAAGTATAATTAAAAACTTTAATGCTAGGTGGGATTAATCGCGATTAATTTCAGATTTTTTTTTGCAATTAATTAGTTTTTTTTTTTTATTGATTGACAGCTCTAATATATAGATAACTTAGTTATCTTTCTTGTGTCCTTTTACCTTCAGAAACAGTGCGATTAGTAGGTGCTAACAGTTTCTGTGCTGGTAGAGTGGAGGTTCTTCATAGAGGTCAGTGGGGAACAGTGCGTGATGTTGGATGGGATTTGGCTGATGCTGCAGTGGTGTGTAGGGAGCTGGGCTGTGGAGAGGCTTTAAGTGCACCAAAGAGTGCTCACTTCGGAGAAGGATCAGGAAGAATCTGGATTTCTGCTTTACAGTGTACTGGATCAGAGTCTACATTGACAAACTGTGGATTCAATGGATGGGGAGTAAAAGCTAATCATACTGAAGATGCTGGAGTCATCTGCTCTGGTAAGATCATCTAGATTTATTTCAGAATTACTCATCTTTTCTCCCACAGAATTCCAGGATGGATGACAAATTTTCGCTCCATGTTCAATTTTACATCAGGTGCCTGTGAGGAGTGAACTATTATGTATTATAAGTATTATGTGACATGCTGAATCACGATATAGAACAAAAAGCATTTTGTGGACAACATACATTTTTTGTTCCAGATGATTCCTTTTGTGAATCAAAAATACATAGTATCTCATTCACAGATTGAGCATTTCACAGACAAAATGCATTTTAATCACATGCTGGGTGCATTTTGTTTACAAAATATTTTTTTCCTGATATCTATGAAAAACATTCACTCTTATGTGCACAAAATGCAAGAAACGTAAGCGAAGTTTATGCACAAAACAAACTGCTTACAATTGATAAAATGCAACCGGTTCAGTTTTATAAAGTATTATTAAGACATGAATTAGCAAATATCATTGAAATTGTACCATTTTTATTTCAGGAGTAAGGGTGGTTGGAGGTTCTCGCTGCTCTGGGAGGTTAGAGATGCTTCATGATCAGACGTGGATGTCAGTGTGTGACGCTGTCTTTGACCAGCAGGATGCAGAGGTTGTGTGTAGAGAGCTGGACTGTGGGGCTCCTGTACAGGTGCTGGGAGCAGCTGCTTTTGACAAAGGAGACGCTCAGATGTGGACACAAGAGATTCAGTGTAGAGGAAATGAATCCTATATAACTTTGTGTCCAACATCATCTTCTCTCAAACACAACTGCACCCATGAGAATGACATTGGACTGTTATGTTCTGGTAATGGAGAAGTGGTTACTTATTGAGATAATCACTAATATTTCTTGCTTGTTTCATATTGGTAATCTAAACTCTGTTCTTTGTCCAGGTTTCACTGACCTCAGACTGGTAAACGGTCCAGACATATGTTCCGGTCGAGTTGAGCGTCAGTACTTCAGTAAATGGGGCACAGTGTGTGATGCATGCTGGGATATGAGAGCTGCCAGTGTCCTCTGTAGACAGCTGAATTGTGGGATTGCTGTGTCTGTTGTGGGATCAGGTTGGTTTGGAGAAGGAAGCGGTGAAATCTTGGCTGATGTGTTTGATTGTGACGGGAATGAAACAAAACTCTCAGAATGTTCCATCTCTTCATGGAGTCGAGCTGAATGTTCTCACAGACAAGATGTTGGAGTCATCTGCTCTGGTGAGCACACTCATGCTGTGATGAAGTCAGGGGCTTCAGACTAAATCTACTTCTAAGTATATATTTTAAATATAAAATATATTAAATACTGAATGATAAATAAATACTCTCGTCAGATTCCTCTCTGGCTCTTAATGATGGTCTGGTGCGGTTGTCTGGAGAGAGACAGTGTGACGGGGAGGTGGAAGTTTTCATCCATCAGGTCTGGAGGAGAGTTCTGCTGGACTCCTGGAGTCTCACTGAATCCTCTGTGGTCTGCAGACAGCTGGGCTGTGGCTCTGTGCTGAACTTCTCCGGCTCCTCTTCATCCAGTCCTGAACACAGTCATGAGTGTGTGACGGGCTTCCAGTGCTCTGGGAGTGAAGCTCATCTGGGGAACTGCAGCTCTCCACAAACTCTCAACTGCAGCTCCACGCAACAGCTGTCAATCACCTGCCTTGGTGAGAAGAACAACATCTGGGCAGATTCTCCTGATGTTAGTGATCAATAATGTGTTTTTCTTTCTCTGAATATCAGGTCGTGGGTCCATCAGACTGGTGGGTTCTGGGGGAGACTGTGCAGGGAGGCTGGAGGTTTTTCACAGCGGCTCATGGGGGACAGTGTGTGATGACTCCTGGGATATTAAAGATGCCCATGTGGTGTGCAGACAGCTGCAGTGTGGAGTGGCCCTCAGTAACCAGCAGGTACCAGCCTGGTTTGGTCCTGGTTCTGGACCCATATGGCTGGATGAGGTGGAGTGTGAGGGGAATGAGACGTCCCTGTGGAGCTGCTCTTCTCCAGGCTGGGGAACACATGACTGTCAACACAAGGAGGATGTAGGAGTCGTGTGCTCAGGTAAACAGTACATTAGCTTAAATGTTTATCACAGATACAGTTGTTTCTCAGAAAATATCATTGAACATGTAATCATTGAACTCCAGGGTGATCCGGAACGAAAGGGGTCTGAAGGTTTTGTTTTTTTTGCGATAATGGCTGTCAGACTGTGCAGTTCATAGCTACTTACCAAATAATTAAATACATGGGCACAATTTTTTTGCATGTAAATTACTTATAAGTTATAATTTTAAATGTATACTATCTTCCTCAAAGAAATATAGAAATAGTCCACTACAAAAAACAATCATACAGTTGCATTGATATTATAGTATTATTAATACAAATGTTCTCTGATGTATTACTTATTTTAATAACATATTATATACATATTTTAATAACATGTTATTCTTATGTTTTTAGATGCAATCAATGCTTGCAGCATGCATTAGCCTTTTATTAAAGCATTATTTTTGATATTTTAGCTTTAGCACACAACCTGAAATTCAGTTGTTTCAATGTACATCATTTTCCATCAAGAGTTTAAAGAGATCAGGTTAACTGAGGGCTGTGAAGGGAATGTGGAGGTTTTCTACAGTGGATCCTGGGGTAATGTGTGCTGGAACCAGATGGACAGAGACACAGTGAGTCTGATCTGTCAAGAGCTGAACTGTGGAAGATCTGGTGATTTGTCTGATTCTACAGCAAGAATGGAATCAGCTCCTAACTGGCTGGATGAAGTAACATGTCGACCACATGATTTAAATCTGTGGCAGTGTCCATCTTCACCCTGGGGACAGAATGACTGTGGTGAGGAAGAAGTGGCCAAAATCACCTGCTCAGGTTGGATGATATTTAAATAATTTAATATGTCCTCAATAATCATGTTTCTGTATATACATTTTATGTCTAATGTCTATGTCTAACTAATGTTTCTGAAAACTAAAGTGATGAGCAGAGTAAAATTATTTGTGAGGCTAAAATGTTTAGCAGTTTTCACACTAAGAATTTGATTTCACTGAGAGATGTCAGATGTCTCGTCCTAATGCACTTTTCTTCATTTAATCATGTTTTAATTTCAGAGGAGGAAACTCGTGAGTCTCTTCAGAGTCGTCTGACATGTTTTACCTCACCATCTTCTTACCAGAGACAGTGCACTAGTAAGTTTATTCACAACAAATTTGTTGAATGTTTGGTAAGCCTATATTTTCCTAGTAAATACTATTAAATTATTAATATTATCTGCTAATATTAATCTGCATTTTTAGTATTTTCCTCAAAATAATCAGTTTTAAAAGCCTCTAGCTTTAGTATCTGTGTTTGTTTTGTTATGAATGTTGTGCGTAAGCTGCTCAGTGCTGGTTGATGTGTGTGTTTTAGATCATGTTCCTCTCAGACTGAGTGGAGGGGAGGGCCGGTGCTCTGGGAGGCTGGAGGTGTATCATAACGCTGTGTGGGGCTCAGTCTGTGATGATCAGTGGGACATCAGCGATGCTCAGGTGGTCTGCAGGCAGCTGGGTTGTGGAGCAGCACTGAGGGCTGATGGAAATTCAGTCTTTGGTGCTGGTGAAGGTGTTGTGTGGCTGAACAGAGTTGAGTGCAGAGGGAATGAGATTCACCTGTGGGACTGTCCTCTCTCCCTGAAAAACCACACTGACTGCTCCCACAAAGAGCACGCTGGACTCACCTGTGCAGGTCACAGCAAATACTGACAGATGTTATTAACTTTATCATTTTAGAGATAACAATATTTGTGTATGTAAGACAATCACAGTTTTTTATGTATTTCAACAGATTTGTCAGTGTCCACTACTCCTGCCACAACAACATCAGCTTCTCCTCCAGTTTCTCCTCCAGTGCGCTCAACATCAGTCTCTCCTCCACAAACTCCTCCAGCAGCGTCTCTCTCCGTCTCCCCAGTGCTTGTGATTGTACTGGGAGTTGTGCTCTTATTGCTCTTAGTGCCACTGCTTATACTGATTCAGCAGAACAGAGTGATGAGGAGAGGTAGGAGAGATCCAGAGACTGTCATATTGTGTCTTATTCAGTGTGTGATCAGTCATGTGTTGTGAACTGACAGCAGGTTTGTCTGTCTACACTCACAGCTCTCTCTAAGAGGAGACACAGGACGACGACTGAGGCCGTTTATGAGGAGATTCAGCACAGACACAATCACTTCACTCAGAGGGGTGAGACATGAGCCATCAATCTCATTTAATACCATTAATAAGAGTCTGTCAGACAGTTGATGTTCATCTATTATTAGTCCTGTTAAACCTCCTGCTTCAAACCACAGAATTCCTGACAGAAAACCACAGAGCTGCAGGTGCATGTTTATGTGTGTGAGAGAGAGAGAGAGAGAGAGAGAAAGAAAGAGAGTCTCTTCCTATGTGTATTTATGGAAGGCAGTGAAGAATGGGTTCATGTGAGGATACATGTGTGTTTGCTAATAGGCTCAACAAAAAACATGGCATTTCTAATGGTTTTAAAATGCAAGTAATTTACATTTTTGTTGTGTTGTCAGTAACAGTGCTTTATGATCCAAAGGAAATGAGGATTCAGTCTGTTGGTAATGATGAACATGCTTCTGACTGTTCTGCTCTCCTTAAACAGGGAGTCTCATCTCTGAAGAACTGCATTCTGGGTATGAAGATGCTGAACTTCTTTCAGGTGAGCTGAAGTACTGTATATTCAAATCAATACCTAAAATAAAAATCGTTTGATTTTCAAACTCAAAGAAATATATAAAATGTAATTCACATTCATGAAATCACACATATAAAATAAAATTCTACCACTAAATGAAATATGTGACCAATGACTCAACTGTTCATAATACTAAAATGTTTATATTATTAGAAAAATTGTTCAACACTGCTTATTACGATTATGTCAACAATGGCGGGACTCAAGACCTGCAAAAGCATATTTTATATCTTGTTTCCAAAAATATGCCAAAATATACCCAAATATGTTTGATGCAGAAGACATGGTGAAGGAAATCACACCGGGATACTATGATGATGTCATCACTGATGGACTGAAACCAGATCGTGAGACAGGTGTCATTCTGTAATTTATATATTTAATATATAAAACAGGGGTGTCCAATTCTGCTCCTGGAGGGCCAATATCATGCAGACTTTAGCTCCAACCAGCTCCAACACACGTGCCTATAAGTTTCTAGTGGGTGCTTCTCAAACAGAAAGACACATCCTAGTAAGACTGCATATCTGGGCTGCCACGTCATCAAGCTCCATCGAAGGACATCTCAAACTGAAGGATCCTTAGTATGCAGTCTTTGTTTCCCATCCTTCTTTCGGCTTGTTTTGAAGAATGCATCAAGTGCATCCTTCAATTGTCCACAATCCTTTGCAAAGATTCCAATTTACAAAAAATTTTTTTTATCTGAAAATGAATCAACAGTGAGCTTGTTCAAGTAATTATTCAATACAAAAAAAATATTTTTGAGGTGAAGGCATTGTTTTCATTTGTTTAGTTGTAAATGAATCACATAATGCTAAACTGTGTGTAATGTAAACCAGTGGGAGCCCACAGATGTGGTCCAAGTAGACCGCACTAAGGCCATCCCATTCTAATAAGCATCAGAAGGACTGGACCAAGAAGGATGCATCCTTCTATTTGAGAAGCACCCAGTAAGCCTAAAGACCTTGATTATTTTGGTTCAGGTGTGTTTCATTAGGGTTGGAGCTAAACTCTGCAGGACAGTGGCCCTTCAGGAACAGATTTAGATGCCCCTGATTTAAAATCTCTCTCTCTCTCTATATGTATTTTGTATGGGTGTAATGTCTCATGTTAAATTAGTAAGGCAGACCTGAGAGCTATGATAATGTCATGATAACGAGTGGACAGAACTCTGATATTAAAAAAGGTATTTTAATTTTTTTGAGTGTATCTCAGAATTCCTGACAAACAAACAGAGCTGCAGGTGCATGTTTATGTGTGTGTGTGTGTGTGTGTGTGTGAGAGAGAGAGTGTCTCTTCCTATTTGTATTTCTGGAAGGCAGTGAAGAATGGGTTCATGTGAGGATACATGTGTGTTTGCTAATATTTAACATAATGCCTTTAAGTGATGCTTAGTACTGATATGATGATGTAACATTTGTTCTGATTATATCTTCATGTATGTGTAGTGGACCAACCAGAGCATTATGATGATGTCATCATTATTGGACAGAACTTTCAAGGTGTAACGAGTGAGTCACAGAACTGCTTTTTATTATCATTCTTATGTTTCTGTGATAAATTGAACATGCATTTCTACCATTAATGAATCATCACGGCTTTATTAGATTTAATCTAATAGCCTCAGACAGTCATGAAGAGAAAGGGATCAATGACACAAGCTGTGTGTCACACATCACAATGTGAGGTTTTGTTTCACAGGTGTATCAGAGGGAGATCAGGAGGAGTATGATGATGTGAAGAACAGCAATGAAGACGAGAGAAACATGTTGGGTTGGTTATTTTAACCTTTTCATCATTATGTAGCCAATTTAAACTTTATTTAAAATAAATCATAATGCATTTATAAAAATGAACGTGTGAATTTGCTTGTTTTTAAAAACAGACTATGACGATGTGGGGGAGGAGTCAACTAAAGAGGGAGGAGCCACATAACTGACCACACCCACTGCCTGTGTTCATGAAATCACATTACAGTAACTGGAGCTATGGGAATTTCTTATATTGCTACTAATGCATCAGTGCCTTATGTTTTTGTTATTTTAAATGTTTTTGTTTGAAAGATTACATGCTTTGCAAATTCAGCATCAACATATTTTAATATTTGTATTTCGATTTTGATATCAATGCTTTTCACCTAATAAACAAACGATATCATTCATTCATCATGTCACAAAAAAAATACCTTTAAAAGAGCAGTTAGAGAAAATAATAAAATTATGCTATAAATGTTTAAGAAAGTAATTTGAGGCACTACTGTACTTTTAGGCTGTTGACAGTAGTGCTGTGTTCGAAATATCGATACGACGATGTATCGTCACAGAGATTTGACGATACGAGTATCGATACAGCTGGCCCTGTATCGATATTGTGGCAAGTGTGCAGCAGTGTGGAACGCGCTTAATTTGAATACAAGAACACCATTTAAAATGTTTAACAACAATGTTTAATCTGACTGCAGAGGAACACAACTGGGTTGCCTGATATAAAGAGACGTAATCCCCGAAATAGAGCTACCCACTTGCGCAATACGGAAATATCGGCTAAGTGTGTTACTTATTTTGTCAACCTGGCAACCATGTGTACGCGCGCTCTCTCCACTGTGGATAAACGCGCTTGCTTTCTGAAAACACCGGCTAGCTAGCAGTTTAGCGATCTCCACTTCAATATTCTATTATCAGAAAAGTTAAATTCATCAAGTGTTCACTTATGAGAAAGAGAGAGAGAGATGCTGTGTATGTATGAATGACCACCGCAACAGTAAAGCTGTGGCTTTAATTCCTTCAGAAACAATGATGTAACCAGCTCCTTGTTGAGAAATATAATGTAGCTCTTGAGCGATTTTATTGATAAAATTACGGGGCAGCGCTAAAAACATTGTTGCTGAATGTCTGTGTGCGCGTGCGCAACGTGATCTGTGTGTGTGACTGAGCATGCCTGTGTGTGCGTGAGATACAGTGAGCATTAGTTTAGAACTCTTTTAATTTTTAAATGTAGAGAGTGTGTTAATTTGTGCAACGATAACCTACCAGCAATTTTACCAGATTTTTTTAATATATTAATATTGAGTTTTTAATATATTAATATGAGGACATTACAATATAAATTATTAGAAGAGTACATTATTATTTATGGGCTTAAAAACAAGATGCAAGCAATCAGAATATTTTACCTGGTGGGAGTGCCCAATGCAAACATGAAACATATGCCATAACCGTATATTGTACTGCTTTGGATAAAAGCGTCTGCCAAATGACTAAATGTAAATGTAAATGTACCTGGTAGGGAGTGCCCAATGCAAACATGAAACATATGCCATTACCTATATTGTACTGTGGTACAGTTATGGAGGCCATTCATAATGCAGAGGTCAACTGCCTGCTCTGCCTATAGTTAGCAATGGCCCTATAGTATGAAGTGTTTAATAAACAGCTGTTTTATACGGTGGCCTAGAAGTGCAAAACAAATCACAATTCTGAAAACAAAATAACAAATTACAAACGCAAATATAAAAAACAAAATAATTCAGAAAACACAACAACAATCCCGAAAACATTATAACAAGTCAGAAAACACAATGACAAATTCGAAAACAAAATAACAAGTCTTGTCTAGTCCAGTCAGCAGTGAGTAATCTATTCCCAAACCAATGGCGCTGTCTCAAACTATACCTACCTCTTCCGGTTTGTCTGATTTGTCGTTGTGTTTTCTGACTTATTTTGTTTTCGAATTTGTCATTGTGTTTTCTGACTTGTTATAATGTTTTCGGAATTGTTATTTTGTTTTTTATATTTGCGTTTGTAATTTGTTTTCTGAATCGTGATTTGTTTTGCACTTCTAGGCCACCGTAGTTTTACTAAATTTTTCTTTGAGGTGAAATTCAGTGCAGTCCCGTATCGTGATATGTATCGTATCGTATCTTTGCTGGTGATACACAGCACTAGTTGACAGCATTATCTACCTAATATAGACAAAAATGATAAAAAAATAGATTTACCACTTAATAGATTTTACAAAGCTTCATGTTTTTCCACAAGTCTACTGTCAGCTTGAATTAACTTATGTAGAGCATAATTTAATATTTTATTTACAAGAAACATTACTGGGAAAGACAAAGGTATACACATCCTTGAGGCAAAAAAAAAAACACTTGCCCAAATTACAGTTTATTGTCTGATGGTCCATCTTAAATTTCCAGTCAGATTTGTTTTTGGATGACACTAAATTATTTGCGCTGAGCTTGAATCTTTTGCAGCAATAGCTCCATATGCAGGTTAAGGTTGGGCTGACCCTTTTTGTGTTTTTTTTTTCAACAACTGATATGTTGCTATTTTCTTTTCCTTATATTTCTTCAGAGCCTCCTCTCGCTGAGCTTTGTCTTTCAAGAATTCCTACACAGACATGCATAATAAAACATGTATCAATCATTTGCCAAAGAATGTAAAGCGTAATGAAAATGTGTTTACATGAGATAAGTCTTCCTTAATGTCATCACATAGGAGATTCATTAGGGAATGGAAAACTACAACAATTCCATCATACTATTAAATTTTCTAGTTTTTATTTCCTCACCTCTCTTTTTCTTGCACGTTCCTCCTTTATCCTTTCATATTCTTGTTTTATCTTCTGATACAATGTCATTTTCTGCTTTCTTTGGATGAATGGAGTCTTATGGGAGCTGATGACATAAATCAGGAATGTGGCTTTGTATGTGTGTATATATTTTTTACTAGCTATTACTGTACCTGTCTGACTCTGCTGGTTCATTAGCTGAATCAGAGGCAGTAGTTTAGCCAATCATTGTGTTTGAGATGTGTTTCTCAGTGATAGGAGAATCCAACACTGTTTTTAGTTCATCATCTGCCTCTGTCTCTTCATCTACTGCCCTCCCTTTACATCTTTTTTTCTTGTTCCTCTTCATCTAGTCGTTCTCTTTCAGCCAGGTATAGATGTCTCAGATGCTCGGGATATTTCTCCTCTAACTGGATTTTTGATGGTTGCATTTTCTTCCTCTCCTTTCTGAGAAGTTTGTTATATTCATGTTTTATCTTCTCCTTCCTTTTGAAGGCAAATCCCTGACCTGAGAAAGAATGAGAGAGGGATGAGATTCAAACAGTACACACTCTACATTTAGTCCTTCTATGCACACTGTCAACTATTTGTTGTATACACTATATTGGTCGATGTCTTGATGCTCATTCTTTTCTGTAACTTAAGTTAATAAAAAAAATATGTCAACTTATATAAGAAAAATACGTATTTCAAAAATGTAACCAACGTTAAAGCAAAGACACATATCTAAAAACACGGGCACGTGCGTTTTACACTGATTTTTCTCATTTCGGACAGCTGTATTTGTCATTGACCCTTATGTCGAATTTGTTTATTCATTGTGAACTTTCCACATGTAAAATACATTTACTTCACTGGTAATTATTTACGTGGCTGTGTTTAAAGTGAACTACTCACCCTCGTTTAAACTACCGTCAAAAACTTTGTTCTCCTGAATCCATTTTCTTCTCCTTTTGGCGTTGTGTGATAAACCACCATGTGCAAATTTGTTATTTGAGTATTTTCCTCTAATCGGACCTTTAGTTTTTGCGTTTTGTTTTAAAGGTGCCATGTTTCACGGTTTCTTCTTCTTCTTCTTCTTCTTCTTCTTCTTCTTCTTCTTCTCGTGTTAATGGCGGTTGGCAAACCAACTAAAATGGTGCATTCCCGCCATCTACTGGATAGGAGTGTGGAGCGCATAATGTTTAGGAAGTTGGATAACAACAATACAATTAACACTGGAGGAGGGGACAGGGAGAAATAAAATAAAAAAAAAATACATTCTTTTTTAGTAAACCATTTTAAAATAAATAACAAATATAACAACACATTTAACTAAATAATACAACAATCTCTTAAATTCTATTTAACAATCTTGTTTCTTTTAAGAAAATAATTAATTTGTGGAATATTCTTGATTGCTTTGGGCCATTTCCTAACATAACCTGAGGTGACAAATTATTTATTCCCAAGGATCTTAACGCTTGATTTAGTAGAAATCTTTCTCTTTCATATGCATCACACACTATAAGAACATGTTCTATTGATTCAGCATGACCACATTTATCACACTTTCCAGTTTCCCCATTCTATGTAGGCACTGATTTAACAAACAATGTCCAATACACATTCTTGATATTAAAACGTCATCTTTTCTATTGCCATACTTTCTTCTTTCTAGACCTACTTTCTCTTGAATGTGATGTCTACCTTTTCTTCCACTATCCCACTCCTTCTGCCATTTGTTTCTTATTTCATTTGCAATTAACCCTTTTACTTCTGTTTTACTCATTGACACTTTAATGTCAATTTGTGCATGTTTCAAAGCCTGTTTAGCCAGATGGTCTGCCTCCTCATTTCCTTCCACACCCATGTGTGATGGTACCCACATGAAGTTTACTATTAGTCCGGATTGACTTATTCTAAATAAACTGCATCACTTCAAATATCATATCTTGTCTTGCTGTTGCATTTCCACTTAACAAGCTATTTAAAACTGAAAGGGAGTCTGTGCAAATTACTGATCTTATCGGTTGTACTTCTTCTATCCACTGAAGAGCTAGGAATATTGCTATAATCTCTGTAGTAAAAACAGATATATGATCTGAAATTCTTTTAGAAATGTTTACTTTAAATTGGGGTATGTAAACTGCTGCTGCTGTTATTCCAGATTCAGGATCTTTAGAGCCATCCGTGTATATTTTTACTGAGCTATAATATGTTTGCTCAATATATTTCTGCACTGATGTGTGTTAATATACTTCTTTCCTTGTTATGTTTTTCTTCGTAAAGTTGAGTGTCAACTACAGGCATAGGGAAAAGCCAAGGGGGAATTGCTGAAGTTGCCACAGAAGGTGCTATTTTGATGTCACTTAATCCCATACTTTGGGCCTCCTCATTGGCAGTCCATCCAAAGCTTGATAGATTTTTATACTCGTATTCCCAGCAATTCTTCAGAACTTTCTTAATTGGATGACTATCTGAGTGACCTTTTATATTAATCCAGTATCTCATCTTTAACTTGAGCCTTCTAAATTCAAGAGGCATTTCACCCATTTCTACTTGTACTGCTGAAACTGGAGATGATCTTATTGCTCCACAACATATTCGAAGTGCTTGTGATTGAATTGCCTCAACCTTTAAAAGTTGAGGTTTAGATGCAGAACTATACACCATACAACCATAATCAATAGCTGCTCTTATAAGTGCACTGTATACTCTAAGTGACTGACGACATGCTCCCCATTCAACTCCTGCCAAACACCTCATTAAATTTATTGCTTTTTTGCATTTATCAACCATTTTCTGGATATGAATTCTAAAATTCAGTTTAGTATCCATCCACAGTCCCAGAAATCTAATAACTGACACCTGCTCTAATTGTTTTCCATACATTTTAATATTTATAACTGATTGGTTTTTCTTTTTGTAAAACATATCACCTGAGTTTTAGAAACAGAGAAACGGAAACCCCATTCACTAGCCCAATTCTCTACTATATTAACAGCAGTCTGCATACACTTCTCCACATTGCGCCCCCTTTTCCACAGCGCTCCGTCATCTGCATACAAAGACCTTCCTATAGCCATGTCTATCTGTGTAAATATATCATTAATCATTAAATTGAACAGAATAGGACTACTAACACTTCCCTGAGGTGTTCCATTCTCTACTGGATAAATCTGAGAAAATGCAGAACCCAGTTCTTTTAAACAAGAAACTCTTGATCCAATTGTACATTCTTCCTTTTATATCCATTCTTTCTAATTTTAATAGAAGTCCCTCTTTCCACATCGTCATATGCTTTTTCAACATCGAAAAATACTCCGATTAACACTTCCTTGTTAACTTGTGCCTTTCTTATTTCAGCTTCCAAGCAGAGCACAGAGTCCATCGTGTTTCGCCCTTTCCGGAAACCACTTTGGTATGATGATAAAAGGTTTTTCTTCTCAATGACATGCACCAATCTGCTCATTACCATACGCTCCATCAGTTTGCAAAGATTCGATGTTAATGCTATGGGCCTATAGTTATTAGGTTGTGTATGATCTTTGCCAGGCTTTGCAATTGGCACTATGACACCACGCTTCCAGTCAGCTGGTAACTTCCCTGATTCCCACACCTTATTAAAGAGGCTCAAAACGATATATAGTGAATTCTCTGATAGATGTTTTACCATCTCATTGCAAATATCATCTCTTCCAGGAGAAGTTTGTTTAACCCCTGCCAACGCTTTCTTCAACTCATACAGAGTAAATTCTGAATCTAACGTACATCCAGATGGTCCTTTTTCCTCCAGTAACTGAGGGTTCTTACTCATGATTTGTTCCCTGTACCTCCTCATTTCTTCTGACAAATTTGAGTTAGTATGTACTTTAACAAACGTTTCTGCTTGGGCTTCTGCTTTATCACTGTCTGATATTATTAGTCTATCGTTATATACCAATACAGGTATGTTACTATTTCTCGATTTCCCTCCCATTTTTCTTATACTCCATACTTCATTAATTGTAATATCTTCACCAATCTTACTGCAAAATTCCCTCCAATAGTTTCTCTTAGATGTCCAAATTACTCTCCTCACTATGGCCTGTGCTCTTTAATACTTAATAAAATCGTGATAGCTAAATGACCTTCTTACTCTCTTAAGTGCTTTATTTCTTTTACTTATTGCCTCACTACACTCCTCATTCCACCATGGAACGGCTTTCCTCCTGTTACCAGCCTTCTTCTTTCCTATTACTTCTTCATCAGTATTCTGTAGAACTTCACATAACTTATAATTAAAAACTTCTACATCTTCAATAGAATTACAAAATTCAGACATTCTGTTATGACATATCTCCTTAAATTTTTCCCAGTTGGCTGCTTTAAACTTCCACCTTGGCATTCTTTCCACCACAGTTTGTGCTATATCTAAACCAATTGTACTGCTGATAGGAAAATGATCACTACCAACTGTACTTTGATTTATTACTTTCCAAACACATTTTCCAGCTAAGCTTTCAGAGACTAGTGTCAAGTCTAACATTGAATATATTCCCCGTGACAAATCCACTCTTGTATACATCCCATCATTGATACATACTAATCCTCCCCAATCTGTCATGTCCTCTATGATCATTCCATTATAATCTGTGTTAGAACTTTCACGGTAATTTAACATCTGCTCACACTGGTATGTGGACAAAACGGATGTTTCTCGTTTAGAGACGCACAACAATGACGTAAGGATAGTTGCAAGGCATTACTAATCAAACTAAACGTCATTTGTGTGGGGACAACATATTCGATTCGCCCATTCAACAAAACGCTGACTAGTACACACAACATGGCCGCGCATTCGGTCCCTCAGAGCAATCATATCCTGATTTGACTACTTATGTCTGTAATACTGTGTCAAGAGCTGCTGCTCTCGCTAAATATTCTCACTTTTCTGTGCCTGTAAACAATGGCATTTAATGACATACCCA
>JALXFT010000520.1:0-11351 GCA_023376895.1 Aspiorhynchus laticeps
AGTCAATATTTTGTCTAAAATCTAAGTTAAAATAAAAGTAAAATTTAACTTCTTGTTTATTGAAATACTATTGTATAAAATCAGTGTCACATTGCAATCGTGTTGATATTGATATTCGGAGAAACATGGCCATATAATAGTGCATATTTAAATAATATTTTGTATATCTTTCTTTTTTCTACCGCAGTATGCATCTATGAGTTATTTTGTGTGTGCTGTCTCTCACACACTCACTCAGGCTGCGCAAGCAAGCCTCATCTGGCACGACATAAATACATTATTATTCGCTGTTTACACTGAATGCAATTAAAATTAGAATCATTCTCGTGCGAAACCATATGCATATCTATGTGCGAAACGACGTGTTTACACGTGACTGTGAGTGTGCGGCTGTGACGTCATTGCCTGCGCCGCTGGCAATTAAAGGATAGGCTCGGAATCGGCAAGAAGTGAGACTGACCGGTGTTGTGCCGAATTCTGCACCCCTGCCAGATTATGCACCCCCTCGTTGAACCGGCCAATCGGTGCATCTTAGTATTTAGGCTAGTAGGTTACAATGAAAATCACCATGAGGCATGTTTTCTAGAACCGGCCTGTACACATAACATGTTACCTCACCTCCCACAAAAATCCTACTTAATGCTTTTCAATGGTAGGCCTATATTTAGTTCACTTCAAAGTGAGAAGACATGCTTTTCAAAACTTGATCATTCTGATTTTCATTTCAGGTCTATGGGTGAGGTAACCTATGAAAGTTCTTGATCATGACCACCAAGTCGTCTTTGTTAAAGGTGATTCTGCTGGGGGATGGTGGTGTGGGAAAGTCCTCCCTCATGAACCGGTATGTCTCCAACAAGTTTGATTCATATCTATTCCACACAATCGGTGTAGAGTTCTTAAACAAAGAGCTGGAGGTGGATGGTCACATGGTCACGCTACAGATTTGGGACACAGCAGGCCAGGAGAGGTTCAGAAGTCTCCGAACACCCTTTTACCGTGGCTCCGACTGCTGTCTGCTTACGTTTAGTGTGGATGATAATCAAAGTTTCTTGAACCTCAACAACTGGAAGAAAGAGTTTGCATACTACGCAGATGTCAGGGACCCAGAGAAATATCCGTTTGTTGTTCTAGGGAACAAAGTAGATGTGGCGGAGCGTCAGGTGTCAATGGAAGAAGCTCAAAGGTGGTGTCAAGAGAGTGGTGGATATCCATACTTTGAAACAAGCGCAAAGGATGCCACTAATGTCTCAGCTGCGTTTGAGGAAGCAGTTAGACGTGTGTTGTCATCTGAAGATCGTGCAGAACACCTGCTGCCCACAGACACTGTTGACCTGCGCAGGAAGCCACGGGCGAACGGCTCATGCTGTTGAAACACTCCTTATGTGTTAGCAAAAAATGCATACTCCATGCCAGAAAAAAATCATAATTTTTGTCATTGCAGAGTTAAAACATCTCAAACACTTGTCTTGCTCTGAACAATGAACATAATTGAAGAGTCTCTCAGAATTACATGCCTTGTTTAAACTTTAAAATAATCTCTTTGGATCACATTCCTATGCCATCGTTTCAAAGCACTGGATCAGATTCCTGTGTTCTTTATGTTGCCTATTTTATGAGTGTTGGTAAACCAAACAGGGATCATTGAGATCCTTTAGCTTCAGCACTCACACTAGTTCTAACGCTGTTTACAGTTGAGAAATAAACATCAGCTGTTACACTCATGAACACTAGAACATATTCAAATGTGTTTTGTCTCATTTTCTGAGTGAACAAGTTGTGTTACTTTAAGTGCCTTTAGCACAGGTTTGTTTGTTTGTCTTATTTAACAATCTTGTGTGATAAGACATTTAGGAGTGCGATTTTGTAGCATATTTGTAAATATATTTTGTATTAATTACCTCTTTCATTTCAATGGGCTTTGGGTCCCTCATTGATACTCTTAATTTATCAGAGCTAACAATTTATTTTTTGAATATGCTAGAATATTAAAGCTGAGTACTGAAATGATACCATTCTAAGACATTCAAGGGTGAATTTTATTTTACATAATTTCTGTCACAAATGATTCTCATAATAATCCTGCATGCTAATCCAAGTTTGCTATATTTGTATGTATTCATAAATATTTAATTGAAATAATGCTGAATTAAAAGTATTTGATAATTGATTATGCTCTTCATTATGTTTTTATTTGTTGTTATACTAACCACAATTCTTATTATTATTTTGGTGCAATGAAAAGATAAAGGAATCTTTCACCCAAAAATTTAAATTTGCTGAAATTATGTAGATGAGTTAGTTTTTTTCACTCTATCTCTACGCTCTATCTATCCATAATATTGCTTTCTCCAGTGAAAAAGTTTCCTCGTCTGAATTTAACTTAAAGTTAAAAACATCTTAATGATGGTTTTGTTTCTTTCTCTTCACAAGATGTTAGTTGTGTAGATTACTTTAGGATTATTGTGATGCTTTTATCAGCTTTTTGGAGTCTCATTCTGACGGCACCCATTCACTGCAGAGGATCCACCGGTGAGCAAGTGATGCTAAATTTCTTAAAATCTGTTTTCATGAAGAAACAAACTCCTCTACATCTTGGATGAACTGAGGGTGAGTACATTAGCAAATGTTAATTTTTGGGTGAACTATTCTTTTACAGCCAATGTCTTTAAGCATAAAACAAAGTGGGGGCACCATGTTCTCATTCCTACACCAGGTGGCGCAAGTACAACAAAAATGCACATTTAGAATGCACAAGCTGCAGCAGGATTTAAAGAAGAAATTATGTTACCTTGCAATGCAGTTAAGTTATGTCAGTTTGGCCCAGATATGAAGATGAATCTCTTGCACATGTGCTTTTTTAAATAATAATAAACACAAAAGAGTTCATATAGATCATAGAAAATATTTTACTAGAGAAGGTTACAAAAATCACTATACAGGATTCATAAAACATCTGACTTCAAAGAAAATCGACTATGAAACATCTAAGACTACAATTTCCAATAACATACAGTGATTTGTTTTTCAGGGCGAGGTGGGACACTGTCAACTGTAGTTCATTAGAACAATGGACTACACATCACTTACAGTACTGCAAAACAAAATGAAATATCTCTCCTTCATGCAATAATCAGGAAACAATAGAACATCCAGGCACACACCTTCTTTTTCAAAAACAGGGTAAATAGATCAACATCTTACACATCCCTTTAAGCTCCCTTTAACAGAATTTTTAACATGCTGCAAGAAACGGCATATAATTGGTATTAAAGAATTGTATATGTGGACAATACTAACATGCTTATATTTACAGAGACATTACAGAGAAGAATTATTTTAGTTAAAAGACTGATCAATAAAAAGAGAGTCATATTGTAAAAGTAGTAATAGAAAGAGAGAGAGACCAATTAGGAAAAAGATACACTGCAAAAACAAGGCTGCATTATTTGACTGTAAATTCAAACCATTTTCAGAGTTTCACGTCCACATAGCAATAACTCACACAGAGGAGTCACAATCATCTCATGGTAAACATCAATCTTGCCAAAAGAACAAATTCTAGAAGACTGAAAAATACCTAGATTTATCAATAAAACTGAAGGAAAGTATGTAACCTGTATAGCTGATGAGGGCAGTTTCCATTAGACATTATTAGTGAATAAGTTAGCATTAGTTAATTTTTTATTATCATTATTATTAAACAAACATTAATTTTTTTTAGCCTGTCAGATTTACTCAGTCAGATGCAGTTTTCAGAATATCATTTTGAAGGTTGAGTGCTTGATAATGATACTCAAGATTGACAGCTTTGAGGAAACGTCCTTCTAAGAATTTTTTTTCTTTTACTTTATGTGTGTGTGTGTGTGTGTGTGTGTGTGTGTGTGTGTGTGTTAATATACCTGCTTTCTATTACAAGATTAGTGCAATTTGTCAAGAACCGGTATTGTTCCCCACCCCTTCCAAAAAATAAAGTAAGAAAGAGAGTTGGAAAAAGGTGAATTCAGAAATCTAAGATAGCCATAGAGACAAGAGAAAGATTCTAAATAAACAGACATTTTCAATACACAACCTGGCACCCATAATTAAAAAAACAACAACATTCATTCACTTTCACACATTTATATATATATATATATTTATATATGTATAAAACACCAAAAAAAAGGAAGTTCCTGCAAAATGTCTGTGAGGAGTTAGTGCAGACAGTCTATCATGTAAGCAGCGCTTCACCAAGACAATGCATCATAAAACCAAACATAACCCAGTTATGACCATGACTCTACACTGTACGTACAATTTCTAGCAATTCAAAAATACTTGCAAAATGACAGTACGATACTAGAAAACATACACTTTTATACCAGTGGTTTTTGCACCATGAAGGAGATGAGCAAAACACATCATATCACCATTAACTGCATGATTCCACTCATCATTTGTTACAGATGTTCAATATCTTGCCTGACATGTTTCATCATGATTATAACCGACTTATACCACTGTTATGATGTATAGTCAGGATAGCGCAGCGCATAGCAGTGTTAGTTTGTGTATAGTGTTTCATCTGAGGGTGGCAGGTGTGTGTGTATGTGTGTGTGTGTTTTGGTGTGGTCTAGAGCAGGTTAGATAGAGGTTGGGTAGATAAGAGTTGGGAGAACTGTTTATGAGTAGGAGTTTAGACCCTCCTTGGAGCGTGACTGCACATCCTGCAGCTCTTGATCATCTCTGGTTTTGATGTCCTGGTAGGCATGAGTCTGCAGACACAGTCCCTTGAGATAGGCCCAGTTTGCTGCCAGGATCATCAGGTAGTGGATCTGTGGACGGTAGAGAAGGGGAGGAGACAGACAAAAGAGAAAGAGTGACAGAAAGGGAGAAAGACAGAGGAAGAAACAGGTGGAGGGCAGGATTAGTCATGAGTGGGTTAGTTAGCCAAAGTCAGCTATACGAGTTAAGACAGTATTAGTTGCTCTAAGAATCACTCAAGTAAATAAATCTCAGTCAATTATTATAGCTGCACCACACAGAAATCAATATTAGTTGATAGGAATACACTGAAAAAATGGACTAACTTTATATTATTTTTTTTAATAAGGAAATATATATTTATTTATATTTATTACATTTTGGATTAATATTATATATCTTTTACTGTATATCTTTAGAGCTAAGCCAAAATATTACGTGATGTAGGTATAATATAATTTTTATTTAATTGTATGTGTGTTTTTAATATGCATTACATTTTCTATTATATATATAAAAAAAAAATAAGCTAGTCAGTATGTGTCCTATATATCAACACTCTGGTGTCACACAGGGTTATTATAGTAAACTAAAAGTAAAATAATTAAATATCTGATGTATATTTTACTTCTGCTAGTTGCCATAAGGTAATATTCCTCATTTTTATATAGTTTATCTTGATGTAATAAAATAGCTAAAACAAAAACTGAAATAAAAATGAAAACTATATAGACATTTTAAAAATATAGTACCTCAATGATACTAAAATAACTATGGTGTCCAGCAAAAATACTGTTTAAACAAATTTAATTTATTTCTCTATGCAAGTTTTATTTGGTTTTATTTATTTATTTAATGATTCCAGCAATATCGTCAACTTGTTTGCACAGATACTATTTAAACTGAACAATGATGAACTGACTTTAACTGAAAACTAAGTGTTTAATATTATTACACACTATTTTTCTATTTAATACCATAAAGCTGCTTTGACACAATCTGTATTGTTAAAAGCACTATATAAATAAAGGTGACTTGACTTGACTTTAGACAAACCGAACAAAACAGGGTTAAACCAGAAACTATTATTTCCAATTACAACAATACAAAAATGCACTTTAAATAAATGACATTTTTCAGTGTATCAGGCATCACATGAAATCTGGTGAGTTTCATGAGTTAGCAGTTAGTAAATAAAAGATGATGAACTACGGATATCTAAAGAAATGTAAAACAAACAAACAAACACAAAACCCCCCTAAAACTATTAAATAAAGAGAAACTTCTCCACAATAATTGTTTATTTTTGATTATTTCTGAAAACAGGAACTATACTGCTTTGAGAATAATACAAAAGGCAAAAACTATATGCTGTCTGAATTCAATATTAAACATAATATTAAACTAAGCAGTAGTCGGATGAAACTAAAAACAAAGGCTCTGAAAGAAAATGGCATATTTAGAGTCAATTCCATGACTGCAAAACATCTCATAAGGAGTTAAAAAGTACAGTCACACCCTTCACAGGTACATGTAGCATAGAATAAAAGTTTCTGAGCATAAACACAACATTCTTAATACCTTTCATAACAGCAGTAACTATGCCTTTCTCATCTACTGTACTTCACTTGCCTTTTCTATCTGGCTGGGTTCTGGAGGACTACGGGTGCCTCAGGGTGGATATGATCCAATGGAGAGATATCATTACCAAATAGTAGACTACTATTTTCTAGTTTTAATCCTGTCCATTAGGTGTTGTTGGACTAACAGAGAGTTACATTCTCACTACTAAAGTCATTTTCTCTTAAACTGTAAATAAACTACATTATTCTAGATTGGTAATGCTATACATTATATGAATTGGTACCTAGGTAAAAATGTATGTAAACATTGAGTATGATGTTTTGTCCTTGTTTTGTCAAGAGATCACACCATGTCAAATTAGTATAGAAACACAAAGATACAAATTAATTGAACATTAGACAATAACATTAATATGCACTACACTGTCTAATCATTAAGGCCCATGCTATGAACTAACAGTTCTCAATTTATTTCTCTCCTTTGCCTTTTTCCTGACCTCTTTTACTCACTCAGGTCCTCCTTCTCCCTCTCTTTCTGTCTCTGTCTCTGAGAGCAACTTTCACAGACTTTGCAGTTGCCCTTATACAAAAAGCTCAAAACTTAGTGGTGTGACTGTGGTCGTAGCTCTTAAACTTCAACACTGCAAAGTTATACGTTGTGGCCATCACATAGATGAGCTGAATGGAAAAGAGACAAACCAGTGGGTGAGACCAAACAGTTTTACATGCACAATAGCAACTTTACAATAGAAGTTGCACCACATCCCTCGAAAACCAAAAGTACAGTTGTTCAATCTGTGCCTATAAAGATTCTAAACAGATGACAGAATTTAAGAATATAGCACTATATTTCTCCTCACAGAGCAATTCTTTCCTAAGCAATTTTACCTAGTTTTTAACATCAAAGAATTTTTTTCTAGATATGAAAGTTAAGAAAACAAGTATAAAATGAACAAATGAACATCATGAACTCTTACCAGTGCGATCACAGTGGCTCCAGCTCCAGCACAGGCAACAATATAAAGATGGTAGGACAGATAGAACTGTAATAAAGAGTTTAGGAAATCCATTAAACACAACTAAAGAGCTACAGACCTTGCCTCACAAAAATGTAATATTCCCCATTCAAAATAAAATGTACCTATTAAACTTTTCCTTTAAAAAGTATATTTTTAAAGGATAAACAAATCTTATCAAGATAAATACAAGCCAGCATTCCTTAAAAAGGTACAAAAAGTCTGTCTTTAACCCTACAAATCCTACTGTATCATATTTGATACAAAAATGACTCTGAATAATCAACATGAACAAAATTTGCTGTCAAACCTGTAGCACACAATCTACTTGCCTTCTGTCGTCTGATTGATAACGTGGCTATCGTGGTTCACAGGGCTTTTTTTTTTTTGCTGTGAAATCTGTACTGATTTTTATAAGGTAAACCTAAGAATTACTTGGATATTGTTAGTAATATTTCAAAATAACCTTTTACTGAAGTAAAGCGACTCAGGTTTACGTGATTATCCATGCATCATTTTTGAAAAATCATGTTCAAATATATCAAATATAATCCATCAAGCTTTTGAGGGATGTCTGATCATCATTTGCAATGCATTATATATTTTGAAACCACAGAGCTTTGATAAAAAAAACTACTAAGAATTTAATTATCTTTTTCTAAGACATATTACTGATTTTAGCATATAGAGTGACATCTGTTATTTATATAATTTAATGTAAGTAGTCTGCTATACTGTTAGAAAGTAACAGTAACCTAACCCCCTCCCAATATTCTCAGTGTATCATACCATATGAGCCATAAAAGCTCAACATAAACACATATGAAAGCTCTTTTTAGTTTCAATAAACTGTTCCATTAAAAAAACTATTATTTCTGTTTATATTTATATCTGTTTATGTTTATATTTATAAACTCCAACTATTATTTCATGTTTTAGGCTTTGCAGGTAAACATGTAAACATGAAAAGAAAAGATCTTCCTGCCAATGCAAATGTGGTGATCTTCAGGGAAAAATGAGGTAACTTTACCTCACTAGTATTGCAGATGTCGCTTAGCGTGGAGCCACAGGCTTTACCAGGAGTAGCGTTCCATGGGATGATTCCTGAAAATGATTATATGCATCACATACATTAATCTAAAAGGTTATAAGGACTAATAAAGCAATACACTTGAATAATTATAGATTATTAAATATATATTATAAATGAAATAAATTAAAAAACACGCACACACACACACACATACATATATGGGTACTTGACAAATAAAAACTGGACAGTGTCCTATGGTGTGACAGCAAAAATGTAGAAAAAAAAACTTAGTTTAAAACACCATAGGACACATTGATACGTCTACTACCCATATATATATTCATTTTCCCACTGCTAGGGGTTTCAGTAAATGCTAGAGAAGGAAACATCTGATTGTATTTTTTTACAAGTGTACACTAGTTAGCACTGACAGATTTATCTCAACAGCTGCATTCCATTAGAATAACTCACTCCTTACATTGTAAAGTGATGTTAATTTTGCAACTAAATACAACCAAGTATTATTCACTGGTTCACGGGTTGAGGACAATCAAGGCTTTTTACCATACTGCCGCACATCGACACAGATGTTGTCCACAGAGGTGAGATTGGCAATAGGGGACTTAATGGCTCCACATGTGGTCCACATGTTATAAAACAGGAAAACGGGCACCGCAGAGAAGCCAAAGATACCCAGCCATCCCAAGCCCAAAATGTAGGTGAGGAACACAAACTTTAAAAAAAAAAAAAAAGGAGAGAGAAGGTTGTTAGCCTCTCATGCTCACATATCCATTCAATATCCACATTTTTAATATTATGATGACTAGAATAATCTCATAGTTTTTAAATCCTGCAGTGCATACTGTATGAATGTGACCCAGAATCATGACCTATTTACCGCCGGATTACCTTGGATGTGTTACTACTTGATTATCACACTCACTCATGTGAACATACACACATATTTTACAGACTAACGCATGACACATGCATACATGGCCTAAAGGCTTTAAAGATGGATGCCACTGGACATCTGCAGTGATTAAAGCAACTGGGGTATATAGCACTGATCGTGCCAAATCCATCCTAAAGGGTTGGGGTTGGCGTATGTACAGTGGGCGTATATGTGTGTGAATATGCCAAATCTAGCATTAATGTTTATGGATGGGGGGAAATGCATTTATGAGTGTGCACGTTTATATAATTATGTGTATTTTTCAAACGTGCCTGTGGTGATATATCTGCAAAATGCTAATTACAAGTTTCATTACATAGGTTGTTCTATGTATCACAACAGTTCGGAAAGTGAGTGGCCCTAAAGGGTCAATGTTCTATTGCATTAGAAAATAATGTACAACCTACACTAAACCCTGCTGTAAACATAACATTTGTGTGAACAAATGCAAATGTAAGATAAAAATGCATTTGCTGAAACAATAATGCCATTTTAGCTTACTTCTACAGGTCTTTGAGGAGGATTCGTACTTGAGCTCTACACATCACAAGTACAATGCTGTACCAGGTGAGATTCTGAGCAAGTTTATGCTGGCAAAACATACACCAAACATATGAAGCTGGTTGTGTGATGCAAATATCAAAATGTGTTAGTTTACAAATCATGCACTATTGTAAAAGTGTCTGAGGTCATAATAACATAATATAGTGCAAAGAACTGTATGAAAATAAGTCTTTATTAATAAATAACCAGCCCCGTAACCATTCTTTGTGTGAAAAGGAATAAAAGTTGTTGGTGTTTTACATGTTTCACTTGATAACTTGAATTGAAATGTGTCGTACATTTTTGAGTTTTGCAGAAACAAAGGTAGAGGAATGTTTTTTCCAGTGAGACTGGGTTTTATTTGTATGTCCATGCTTGTATGTGTGCACTGGCCTCACCATGGCACTGATGCAGCGTCCACACACAGTGGTCTTGAACTCGCTGTGCATCTCTTTGACAGCACTGGTGGTGTAGAAGCCCTCAGCCAACAGGATGATGCCATACAGGAAGAAGAAACAGGCGATTCCATAGATGATGTACTGCAAAATCTGAACCCTGTATAACAAGCGAAAACTTTTAACTATAGTGAATGTGTTAATGTAAGAGATCTAGGGTGGACATAAATCCCTCAACATTATCCAATATTTATATGGACAAACAGAGATTTTCTTATTCAACTGGCACTTGTCCCTTTCAAATTAACATGCATGAAAAGATATCAGTTTGTATGAAATGAGAGTCATAGCTTATTTAAGATCACATTTCCCAGAGTTCCTGCTCAGTAAACAATTGTGGCAGTGATTGATTTGACTTTTATGTGGGGGATGCAGATGTACTCTTGGCAGATTTGATCAGTGGTATTGTGTATACGGCACAGGGCCACTGACAGTAAAGATGTACAAAGGAAATTAAAGGCAATAGGTCATTTGTTCCCAGTAAAGCTCCAGATGACATGATGGAACAGAACGTACTGCCAGTTATTTGCTGGCATTCTAGAGGTCATTACTCAGCACATAGTCACCCTTGAACATGTCATAGCCATGAATGCAAACAGGTAGAAAATGATAAACTCAAAATTAGTTTTTTTCTCTTTCATCTCTTTAAATACACCTCTAATAATCATCAAACCTCAAGCAACTCATAGTAGTAATCTAAATAAATGAACAACTATCATTGGGAAGTTATTATTTATGGAATTTGGTGCATTTTAATGGCTGTTTGAACACACTTACACATCAGTGAGAGTAGCATGGTCAGAGGTGACGCGAGAGAAGTGGTTTTCCACCATGGTCACAGTGCCCGTAAGTGCCACATGCCCACAGCCGCAGAACAGAGCAACACCCGAAAAGCACAAGATGGTGGCCACCAACGAGGCGTAAGGGACGCCGCCCAGACACTTGATGCAACACTCGAAGCAGCCTGTAGGGGGAGAAAGAGAGACTTCATGTTTTCGAGATTTCGATGCTTCTTTCTAGTAT
>JALXFT010000521.1:0-11522 GCA_023376895.1 Aspiorhynchus laticeps
CCTATTTTAGATCTGTGTCAACTGAACCGCTCAGTCATGTGACTGAAGTTCAGGATGCTCTCTTCGAGCAGGTCATGTCTCAGACCAGGTCCGAGGACTGGTTTGTCACGATCGATCTAAAAAATGCATACTTCCCATCTCCATCCTTCCCCATAACAGGAAGTTCCTGAGGTTTGCTTTGGGGGCAAAGCGTACCAATATAGGGTTCTTCCCTTCGGCCTTGCAATCTCACCCCGCACTTTTACGAAGTATGTGGATGCTGCGCTGGCTCCTCTGTGACTCCAGGGCATCCGCATACTCAACCACATCGACATTTGTTTGATATTAGCTCAATCAGAGCAGATGGCGGTTCGGCATCGAGATGTCGTTCTCGCTCACAAAGAGCTGGGGTTAAGACTTAACGCCAGAAAAGTGTGCTTTCTCCAGTACAGAGAACCACTTATCTGGGCGTGGTGTGGGATTCGACCACGATGCAGGCACGTATGTCCCCTGCTCTGATCGAGTCGATCCTCACGGCAGTCAGGAGAGTGAGAGAAGGCCAGTCACTCACTGTCAAGCAGTTCCAGAGGCTGCTGGGTCTGATGGCAGCTGCGTCCAACGTGATATCTTTTGGCCTGCTGTACATGAGACCCCTACAGTGGTGTCTCAAGACCAAGGGGTTCTCCCCGAGGGGAAACCTGCTTCGCATGATCAAGGTCACGCGGCGATGCCTACGTGCCTTAGACATGTGGAGGAAACCTTGGTTCTTGTCTCAGGGCCTGGTGCTGGGAGCTCCTTGTCGCCGCGTAACGCTAGCGACAGACGCGTCCTTCACCGGTTGGGGAGCGGTCATGAGTGGCCACCCTGCCCGCGGTCTGTGGAGTGGTCGCCATCTCACGTGGCACATCAACTGCCGGGAGATGCTGGCCGTGTTTCGATCACTCAAACACTTTCTTCCAGACCTAAGAGATCGCCATGTGTTGGGGAGCACCGACAACACAGCTGTGGTCTTTTACATAAACCACCAGGGAGGTCCACGTTTGCGCCTCTTTTACAAGCTGGCGCACCGGATCCTTGTGTGGTCTCAGGACAAGCTTCTCTCGCTGAGAGCAGTTCATATTCCTGGGCATCTCAATATGGGAGCAGACATCCTGTCGAGGCAGGGGCCGAGGCCCGGGAAAAGGATGCTTCACCCCGAGTTGGTGAAGCAGATATGGAGAGTTTTGGCCAGGCTCAGGTGGATTTGTTTGCGACTCGTCAGACATCGCACTGTCCCCTCTGGTTCTCTCTGACTCATCCAGCTCCACTGGGGCTGGATGCTATGGTACAGACTTGGCCGAGGCTTCGTCTGTACGATTTTTCCCCGATCGCTCTGCTCCCGGGAGTTCTAGAGAGAGTGCGCCGGGACGGGGTCCGTCTGTTGCTAGTAGCCCCGTTCTGGCCGGGCCGAGTGTGGTTCTCGGACCTGATTTCTCTCCTCGACGGCTCTCCATGGGAGATTCCTGTCAGGAGAGATCTCCTCTCACAGGCGGAGGGCATGGTCCTTCACCCCCGCCCAGAGTTGTGGAAGCTGTGGGTGTGGCCCCTGAGGGGGCACAACTCGTAGTCTCTGGTCTCTCAACCGAGGTTGTTGAGACCATCCTCCAATCTAGAGCTCCCTCAACGAGGAAACTGTACGCCCTGAAGTGGAGACTCTTCACTTCATGGTGCGGAGACCGCCAGCTTGACCCAGTTAACTGCCTGATTGGTACAGTGCTGGAGTTCTTGCAGGATTTTTTCTCTGCCGGGTTAACCCACTCCACCCTGAAGGTTTACGTGGCGGCTATAGCGGCCTACCACGCCCCTCTTGGTGGTCAGTCAGTGGGCAAGGACCCCCTGGTTACACGTTTCCTCCACGGTGTGATGAGGCTGAGGCCTCCGGCCAGAGAAGCTTATGCTATGTGGTGGATCAGGATGCTATTCTATAGCCTCGAGTCCTCTGATCTCCCCTCACCATTGGGGGTCAAGGCTCACTCAACGAGAAGTGTGGCGGCCTCTAAGGCCTTTCTGGGAGGTGTGCCTATGCAGGACATCTGCAACGCTGCGGGATGGTCTACGCCCCTCACCTTCGTCATGTTCTATGACCTAGATTTGCGAGCCACTCTAGGCTCCTCTGTTCTCTTGCCATAGCTGTGCTCTTCCACACTTGGCAGGGATTTGCAAGTCTGGCGGCGTGGACATCTCGTTCCCAGAGCGTTTTCGACGCAGCTCGAGTTCCTGAAGGGGAACGTCCAGGTTACGTATGTAACCATGGTTCCCCGAGGGAACGAGACGCTGCGTCGCAGGGCCATACTTCCGGCATCCCTACTAGAGCTATGCTTCATTCCTGGAAGCTGAAGCCGGCTGCACCTCACGTGCTTTTAAGCTTCCTGGTCATGACGTCACCCGCACCTGACGTCTCGCCATCAATTGGACTGATTACACATATGATTCAGAGCTTGATATCGCTGAAAGGCGTTCCCAGAGCGTTTTCGACGCAGCGTCTCGTTCCCTCGGGGAACCATGGTTACATACGTAACCTGGACGTTTTTTTGTTTTATGTGATGTTTAGAGGCAGGTAAATGGGAATATAGATGATGCTATAATAATCAGCCAATGTGCAAAGTGGTGGTGCATTCAAGATACTGCAATCTCTGTGAAAGCTTACACAGAAAACACTTAAGTAATTTGTTTAAAATGTTTTGCAGCTTTGTGGCCAGAAATGTCATCCGTTTAAAAGTAATAAGTAGCAGTTATTTCTGTAAACAGTCCTGACTATAGAATAACATGTTTACTCTGATGTTTACCTAATGATAATTGCCTCTCAAATATCTTTTAAAGATTTTTTGCCATTCACCTTGTACACTTTGGTGAATACAGCAATTGGTTCTTCCTCTAAATCGCTCATTGTAGTAGCCTGGGGAACTTGTAAACACTCATTCCTAGCAGACTGATTAAATTCAAGTGCACACTGACTCCTGGAAGTTGCATAGCAGTTAACCAATCAAATTGGAGCTGGCCAGATCCTGTAATCTTTTTGTTTGCAGTGTGCATCAGATGGTCCCTAACGGGTTCATGAATGTACTTTCTGAAGCCGAGACAGTTGTGGAGGTTGTCATCAGTTCTGTTTTTGCTAAATAAGATGTTCCTTCATTGTCATGTGGTGTGAAATGAGTTGATTTAATTTGATGTGATGAGGGCATCACGCCAATCTCTTCAGGTCAGGAATGACATGAAACAACTCATAAAAATACTCAAATGGCACAATTCAGTTAGCATGCCAAATTATTTTTTTAGCTCTAAAGAAAGGATATTTTGCAGGATTTGTAACAGGAGAATCTCACTGAACAGGCGTTCACATAGGCAAACAAGCAGGTGCTTTGATGAGAGCGGCCTCCATGATGTTTGTGCTCCTCAGAAGCAGCTCAAATCAATAAGTAATCTGAAAGAGAGAGAGCGCTCAGACAGTCTGGGTTGGATGCCAGCTTGTTGACTGAAATTTGAATAAGCAGAATGCTCCTGTGCCTGAAGAGGGGTTATTTTAAGAACTTGCATTTTTTACAGACTGGAACAGATTGATCGACCCGTTCTTAAGGGAAAAAAGGTGTAATGTGATGGGGTGGGCGCTTTGTGTGTGCACTTTTAAGATGTGACATAACTGCAAGCTCAGGCACTAACAAATAGGTTAATACACTATTCAACAGCTTTACAGTTATGTAGAATATCTCATAAAGAAAACATAATACCGTTACAGAGGGAGGATTGTCACATAGAGATGGGGCTGGAGGCGGCATTGTATTTTATCCAGTATTAACGGTGATCTTTCTGGATTGCTGCTGTATATGAACTACAGTTTATTCCATAAAAGACTTGTAACTATTTATTGACATTTAAATCCTTACAATGCCTTGACTAGTGTAATTCTGCTCGCAAATCATGTGGGAAATCAGTCTTATGTTATGCTCTAGGTTGTATTTACTGGTAAAAGCCACACACTTAACCCAGAGTTGAACATGAAATGGGTTTTTGGATTTTTTTTATTGTTTTTTACGGACAGTTCACTGTCATTACATTGTTGTCCATTGGTTTTGACCCTAATATAGTAAACAGGTCTAAACCTTATATTTGGTGGTGTTTGTCTGATAGACACCATAGCAAATAAAAAAAATCCAAACGGCTGTTAGAAAACATCTAAACACCCTTTGACTTCCTTTTCCATGACAATCAGGTGTCAAAAATGGTGCACAACACTTTATGAACCGCAGTAACCAGGGCTTTTTTGCTTTCTTATAAGCGCCACCTACTGGCAGTGTGTGAATTTGCATTTTTAATTGAGCCTGTCGCACAATCTATGGTTTTCCAGCATCTTTTGCACTTTGAGCTCTTCCCAAATGTGGCTATGTGATGTTGATCCATTTTTTCATATTGTGGACATTTGAGACACGATTATTACAAAAGGTACAAACATGCATTGATGCTCAAGAAGGCAATGCACTATATTATGAACCATAAGGATGTAAATTTTACAAAACATAGTATGTATTATGCAATTCCGAACACACCCACATACTTTTTTATTTATTTTTTTACTAAAGATGTGTGCACACCAAAAGCGAATTGAATTATTTGCATAACTGGATTACATACAAGTCAATGCATTGACGCAAATAGACACAAATTCTTGGCAGACGGTGCAAATGACGCGAATTGGGCAATGCGATTGCCGCGAAAGTGCAATTTTTGCCTCAATCATATCTTCCACACAAGTTGAAAAATTTCAACCCGTGTGGGGAAACTCGGATGACACGTTGCTGCGCAAACCAATCAGCGAATAGCTTATTGACACGTCTTGTTGAATCAGAAAATGGAGAGCATTATTATGTTTTTATTTGTGCAAGTGATGCGAAAAACATCCCGCGAGTAATCTGGAGCGAGTAACGTGATGCGAATATTCACTTCACTTTTGGTGTGCACACCATAACAAGCTACACTGATGCACACGCACACACACATCTAGTTCAGCTCAGTATATACAACTGTGAGGCGCTGATCCTGCCATGTGTGTTCACATCAGGACAGACGCTGATGGATAAGGTCATCAGATGACAGGAGACAACAAAGCACATACTGTCTCACTCTACCTGAGATGCTTGTCCACAGTAGCCAAGACGATATGCTGTTCATCCAGCAGATACAAACCCAAAGCACATATTTGTACATACATGCTTGTATGTTGTTCACCATTTGTTTGGAGACCTCGATTAAGCCTCCACCTGAAGGTACTGTCATGATGCCCACAGAGACAGAGAGAGTTTGTGTTTAATGGTACCATCATTAATAATTGATGCAGTGAGCTGGAGCTCCTAAGGACTTTAATGGATTTACCTGCAAGAGATTGCGATGCTTCGCACAAGTGCATCAACCTGGAGGAAAACAACCTCCAGTGTCAACAAACAGCAGGTCCTGCTGAATATGACGTCCTGTCCTGCAGAAGCAGCATCTCTGGAAAATTTTCATCATGCATATTGGCTAATATTTAATCATATTTGCTCATGTTTATATATCTGTAAATGTGTATGGTATTCCATGTGTGTGGTATTTGATGAGCTTAATGTATGTATGTTGATTAATGTTTATATATAAATAAAAGCCTAAATTCAATTTGTTTATCATATAAAATGACTGTGCTTCTTCACAAGATTGTATTCAACTTCTCTATCCATATGAAGTACTTTTTTCAGTGTCTTATTGTACTGTGATGTGTTAACGTTTTGGCTAATGAATATAGAATGGTGCTAGCAACCCCAAAGTTATGGGTTCAATTCCCAAGGAATGCATTAACTGAAAAAGTATACCTTGGAAGCAATGTAAGTCGCTTTGGATAAAAGCGTCTGCAAAGTGCATGAATGTAAATTAATGGACAAAAATGATCAGAGAATGATAAAAAAATTATAAAATATGTTTTAAAGATAAACAAACGACTAATGGATTTGGAATGAAATGAGTGAGCCATCCGTTAAAAATCTCTTATCATTTACTCAGCCTCATGTCATTGAATACAGCTTTGGAATGTCATGACTGACATATATTTTAATCGATTGACAGCCCTAATATATATATATTAGTGGTGTCAAAATTAGCACGTTAACGCGAGAGATTATTTTTTTCAGATTAACGCTTTAAAAATATTTAACGCAATTAACGCAGTGGCAGGGCTAGGGTTGGCCACCCCATTCACAACTGCTGCCTCTGTCTCTTTTTTCTTGAAAAGGATTGCATTTATTTAGATGCAGAACGTCTTTATGACCACATCAAACGGGAGACGTTTCAGACACGCGCTCTAACGTTGCCTCCGCGCCAGGCGTGAGTCAAACGAGCACGTAAAAGATACTGTGCTCGTAGCGCGCGCTCTTCAAATACACGCACAAAGGTGCCGGCGCGCGCTGTAGTCTGTATCATTTCATATCAAACAGCGAAAGAAACTACGTGCATGCAATGTCCTAGTTATGCCGTCAGTTAAGGCATGAAGTTACCAAAAATGCGATTAAAGCTGCCTTAAAACTGTGTGCATGCATGCAATATGTTATATATGCGTCACATTTAAGAACATGTCTCTGAAATGGTTTTCAAAACTTTCCTGAGGCACCCCAGCACTGTCTCCCTCATCTAACACACCAGATTCAACTCCTCCGCTCATTAGTAGAGCCTTTAAGACCTGAAGTGGTCCAGAAAGAAGCAGCAGCTTTTAAAGCAATAGCAGGCAAATAATAATAACCAGCTGCTGTGATGTCTATTAATCCAAGAACAAAAGAATAAAAAGAGGAAATCAATAACTTTTATAGCTTTAAGGGGTTCATCTATATTTAATTTAGAATTTAGTGTTTGGTAACTATTCATTTTCTGTATATTTCTGCTGAAGGGCACAGGTAGCTGAATATGTCATTTTATTATAATGGGTTCATGTGAAGATTGATTTAAGTTCACTTAAATTAGAAGTTACGTCTAATAAATGTTAAAATTGATAGCTGTCAATTATACTGTAATGCTGAATGGCTACAGTCAATGGTTAAATATTAAGGGGGAAAAACTATTTTATAGAGACATCAGTAGTATTGATATCAGTGATTAAAAGATGGCATTAAAGAAATATAAAAAAATATACTGCCTTTATGTTGTTTGTACATTGTACATTTGAAGATTGAATGTGAAATTATTGCAATATAAAATTATATTTAAAAACTTTAATGTTAGGCCGGATTAATTGCGATTAATCACGCTTAATATTAGAAAAATGTGCGATTAATTAGTTGTTGTTTTTTTTCGATTGACAGCACTAAGATATATATATATATATATATATATATATATATATAGGGTTGTCACGGTACCAAAATTTCAGTATTCGGTACCAATACCAGTGAAAATCCACGGTTCTCGGTACCAATTTCGGTACCAAAGCAAAAATATGCTAATTAAAAAACACATTTTTATTAATAAAGTTAAACAAAAATAAACTGCACAAAAACCAATGCCATTCTTTATGCTTATTTCAAATTTTTCCACAATTAATAAAAGTAAACAAGTTCCACCCAAATGTTTGTCATATTTCTGCTTCTGCTGAAAAAAACAACTGTAAACTGTCTGTTTTAGGGTTTGCTGGTGCTTCATGATCTTCCTGCAGCTGTAAAAGGAAAATATAATATTAGTAAAGCACTGGACTGAGTCTGACCAAATACACCATTAGATCATTGACTCCAGCTAAAATATAACATTTTAGTAAATAACAAACCTCAGCTTTTAGAATAAATTTAGATATGATTACATATATTTTAAGACAAGTGTATATCAAATAGATGGAAACTGTAGTATTAAAAACATTTTACATGACCTATCAAATAAACAATAGTTATATATTGCAATTATTCTTCTTAGGGTTAATTTCAAAATTTACAAATACATAAAATCAATCAATCAAAGTTCAGTCTTTTAAAATTATTTAATGCACAATGAACAAACATGAATGATCAAGTGTTTGTATTAAATAACATTCACAAACATTGATTAATGTTGTAAAAATATATTGTTCACTCACTGTAAGTTGATGTTAATAACATGAAGTCATTGTAAAGTCTATACAGGAGATAAAATTTGACTGTACTTTCATTTAATACAAACTGTGTACATATTTACAACAAGCAACTAACTAGCAAAAAAAAAAGAAAAAAAGACCAGAACTGTTTTCTGACATATGACATAAACACTGTTAACTGTTTGTACATTCTCCAACACGCATATTTTAGATTCACAATTCATTTAAAAGCCTCTGGTGTGTAACAATAGTAAATACCATCATGTCCTCCTGTTGTTTTTACCCTAATAAAAGTTATAGGCGCATTGTGTAGTTAATAAAGAAACTTCATTATAATGCTCATTATATTAGCGTTAGCCGCGCTTATGCTAACGATTAACTCCGCTATAACGGCAGTTTATTTTAATCCGACATTCAAATTCAAATATGGAATAATATTCATAACAGAATATCTAAATATTAAATTGAAACTTACCTGCTTGAACTCTTTCATTTGATCCGGGTGTCAGTCTTTAAAGTGTTGTTAGTTTGATGCATTTGCTCCTTTTGATATCGCACGTCTCAGTGCTTTTATGAAGAGAGCGCATCTGCAGCTTTCAGATCACGCAGCAAGACCCGGGTCGACCGGGTCCTTGGTACCACCGGGTCTTAAAGAATCTTGGTACCGTGACGTTTTCTTCTTTTTAGTACCGACTTGGTACCGAAGTACCGGGTCTTCTGACAACACTATATATATATATATATATATATATATATATATATATATATATATATATTAATCGCAACTTAATCACACACTTTTATTTGTTCTAAATGTACCTTAAATTAATACTTTTCAAGTTTTTAATACTCTAATCAACATGGGTATGGACAAATATGGATGCTTTATGCAAATGTATGTTTATTATTATTGAAACCATAGTCAACATAGAGCATAAAGACTAGACATGTTTCAAAGGTCATAGATGTTTTTCAAAGAACTTGTTCATGTCTATTAGACACATGGAAAAATAAGTACCAGGTTCCCATTACTTTTTTTTTTCTTTGCACTGAGCAATTTACTTACACAAACCTGTTTACATTTTTGCACGACAGGGCAGCTCACTTCTTCTGAACATGCAAAATATACATTTATTATTTATTATTAGATTTGTTTGCCTCTCTGTGCCCACATACTGTATTTTGATTAGGGATGTGCGCTACGACTAATTTGACTGTCGTTTAAACGGAAGTTTTGTATCCGACTAGTCGACTAGTCTAAAAGCTAGAAACCACCCCAAAATGGCGAAAAACAAAACAAAAAAAACTGTGCGTGTCTATATAACAGCATACAGTTGAAATACTTAATCTTTGAATCACACTGTCAAATCCCTCAATGAATTCTGCAAAGAATAGGTCATGATTATGCCGTATGCTTGCCTCGCGTTATCATGAATTAATTTTACGCGGTCGTTAAACAGAAAAAAGGAAGAGCATACACTCTTCATAAACCAGTGCGTAGCTTATTTATTCAGATCGGCTGAAGCAATGCAGAAATGGAAAATCAATCAATAGAATTTTTCATTTTCATATAACGTTAGCCAACATATTAAAACACATATTAAAACAAAAGTAAAAAACAATAGGAAAGTTTATCAAGGAATAGCATTAAAACGGAATTTTAAAAATGTACTTCATGTTGGCTATATTGTCTAAAAACAAAACAAAGCTCGTTTTACTTACTCATAGACAGTGCGCATTTGTTCAGTGAATTTAACATGTTAACGTGGTCTGGCGAAAGATGGGACTAGAGGCGATTCTGCAAAAAACGCGCTCGGCAGGAACTGAAGTCACAGGCACACAGAGAGATAACTACAAGCAAGCAGACAGTTTGAAAAGAGCCTGGAAATCCCGCACCACCACCGAAGTGGGTCTTCGTTTAGAGGAATAGACAGCGCGGATAGGATCGCGGACCGCAGCGGCAGGTTGTAGTGTGACATGATTGACATTTGGCTTTGGCTAGACTCCAAGCTAACGCATACATGCCTGTATTGAATATGATTACGCATAGCTCCAGTAAAGTTATTGTAAGCCAATTTGACATTACACAGTTTACAAAAAATGTTTCCATTTCCTTCTAATTCAAAATAATCCCACACCTTGCTGGTCTTTCGCGTGGAGCTCGCCGCAACTGACATGAAGAAAACGCATGTGAGGTAAAATTATAGTTCCCGCCCAGATACGCTTTTAAAAATATTTATATATTTAAATATTTTGATATGTATTCTTTTTCAAAAGTTTTATTTTAACTGTTCTTTAAAATGTTTTAAATGTTACGTTAAAATTATGGTAATTTGAATGATAAAATCATCATGTTTTTTTTTTCTCTCGTGTAGTCGACTATTGTTTTCAGTGTCGACTAGTAGGAGCTGTACCGTTTAGTCGACTAGTCGACTAGACCCGCACATCCCTAATTTTGATGCAGCTAAATTCTCAATAAAGCTGTTTTCATTGATATATTTTACTGTTTCTGTTGTCAGACAACGGAATGAATATGAAATAGTGACTGAAACGCGACTCATTAAGACTACATAACCAGCTCTCCCTTCCAAGATGTTAATCTGCACAAAAATCCTGATAATCGAGCCATCGTCTGATGAAATCAAATATACATAAGATAATGACAATAGCTGTGCTGTGATTTCACCTATACTTGCATGTAAGATTAGAGAAGCAACATAATATCTGTGTTTAACTGAAAGTGCTGCTCCTCTCCGCCGCTCGCTGAACAATGCAAATGCACAGAGAGTGAGAGGTGTGTGCGCGTGCTGGGACAGCAAGACCTCGCGTGACAGTACCAGCGAATCTCAGAAACTAAATAAGGTTTGAGCAAACCCTAAAGATTTGTCGCTAGGCGCTTTTTTGAAGAGGGGGGGAAAAAGTAGCTAAAGGGGTCTGGCCAAGAAAGCAGCGCAGCGTCTCTACTTCCTCCGCAAACTCAGAAGAGCCAGAGCCCCGGCCCCCATCATGTGCACCTTCTACAGAGGCACCATCGAGAGCATCCTGACTAGCTTGCATCACTGTGTGGTATGGCGCCTGCAACGCATCCTGGCGCAAGACCCTTCAACGGATAGTGAGAGCAGCTCAGAAGATTGTTAGTGTCTCTCTCCCCTCCCTCCAGGACATCTACAGTAGAGGACTTCACGGAGGACCCGAGACCCGAGGACCCGGGACCCGACCCGGGACCCGTACGGGTTCGGGTCTATATTTTAAAAGGTCAGCCGGGTCCGGGTCGGGTCCCAATCTATTACTTCGGGTCCTGGGTCTTTTTAACTTTGTGTGTAATACCCAAGTCGGTCGGGATGGGTACAGTCAGGTCTGTGTCTTCCCAGCCGGGTTCGGGTCCAACTTTTGAATAATGGTCGGGTCCGCGTCGGGTCCGGGTAGTACATTTATG
>JALXFT010000522.1:0-10239 GCA_023376895.1 Aspiorhynchus laticeps
TACTGATGTTTGCCTACAAGACCACAACTGGCACTGCACCAATGTACCTAAACTTGCTAGTTCAAACTTATGCGCCCTCCAGAAGCTTGCGTTCTGCAAGTGAACGACGCCTTGTGGTGCCATCCCAAAGAGGTACCAAATCACTCTCACGGACCTTTTCCTGGACTGTGCCCAGCTGGTGGAATGACCTCCCGATCTCAATTCGAACAGCTGAGTCTTTAGCCATTTTCAAAAGACATCTAAAGACAAATCTTTTTCGCCAGCACCTGACTAACTAATACTAACACTTACCTATTCTATTTAATAATTTTTTTTTTAAAAAAATTCCTAGCTACGTGTACTGTGCTAGACTAACTGAGACTTGTCATGGCACTTGTATACTGTTGCTCTCTCGATGGTCTGATTGCTTCTATTGTTCTCCTCATTTGTACGTCGCTTTGGATAAAAGCGTCTGCTAAATGATTAAATGTAAATGTAAATGTAATGGAGTACCCTGCATGTTGAAAAATAGCGCTAATGTGGAACTCTGCTTTCTTAAAAGTGATGCCAAAGGGTCCTGACTAAGTGTCAATATGTGACAAGCTGGGAGTGAGAATGTATAGTCAGGAAAAGGACTGGGTACCCCTGCACTAGATTCAATTTGTTTCCCTTTTTCTGCCAGTGTAGTCATTTTTGACTGCGAGGAGCATGAACTGTGTCTATTTTTTCAGGGCCGTGTAACTTTTTTGAATCATCACCATGTTTTTTTTTGTGTTTACATAGCAATTGCCAAAACCTTGACCAATTTTAGTGCCATTGCAATTAAGATTTTTTTTTTTTTTTCAATTTTTCAGTCAAAAATTATAGAAGAGCACCAGAGGGTTAAATGGTATTAACACTTTGAAGCTGCACATAAACTAAATTAAAATTCATTACGGGGCATATTTGACACCATTTCTTGCATTTTGAGGCATTTTTATTAATTTTGCTGGTATGTTTGCCATACACTCTTGTTAATTTCTGACCCTTGTCCTAATATGAAATATTTTCACTTACCCACTGGAACCTACTTACATAGCCCCCACTGGGAAACACTAGTTTATAGAGTTGGTATAAAATTATATACAGAGATACAGTATATAGTTGATATATCTAGCAAAATCTCCTTTAAATCCTGTTTATTTTCTTTCAGCTGAAATCAGATTACGACACAGGGGACTTTACTATCAAGTATATCCTCTCAGGTGAAGGAGCTGGTGAAATCTTCAAAATTGATGAGTACACAGGTGATATTTACTTATCACAAAGTCTGGACCGTGAGCTGAAGCCCTTCTACATACTACAAGCCCAGGCCATCAACCGCAGCTCCAAGCAGCCTGTTGAACCTGAGTCTGAGTTTATCATTAATGTCCAGGACATCAATGACAATGCTCCAGAATTCATTAATGAGCCCTATGTGTCCAGCATCCCAGAGATGTGTCCAACAGGTGCGTCGACCTCTGTGTTCTAAATATTTTTTGATAAATACTAATATATATATATATATATATATATATATAATATATATATATATATTGTCTGGTTGTTTTTTTGTTTTTTTTTTACAATTTATGTAGACATCTGGAGATGACAATTACATAGTCAGTGACAATGTCTGTCAATAGACAATATGATCAGGTTTAAGGGACAAAAGGCACCCTTAGCTGTCGAAAATTTAGTGAATTTTAGCTTTAGTTCATTTTAGTTTCAATAATATGCCTTTAATATGAGCCAGCAGAGGTTGGCAACATATGTTACCTACCAACAGTAACAAAATATACAAAGGCAGCAAAGAAGAGACATGACAGAAGACAGCGAGGAGCAAGTGGAACTCAATGGAAAGAATAAAGAACAGACTCATTGAAGGACTTTTCATAAATAAGAGACAGACATACAATGGCAGAATCCATGAGAGTAACACATTAATATGTGTGAATATAAACCAGTGTTTGCTCATTACCCCTTCTCGCTCCTCTACAGGAACCACAGTTATCCAAGTGACAGCCACAGATGCTGATGACCCTATGTTTGGGAACAATGCTAAACTCATCTATTCCATCTTGGAAGGGGAGCCCTACTTCTCAGTGGAACCCAAAACAGGTGAAAATCCTATGCATGGCAATAAACTATATGCTTTAAACAGTCAAACATAAATTATCTGAATTTCAGTGCATTAGATGCAAATATAAAACTAAATGGCAGTAATGTAAAATAAAGACAAAATCAGAAATATAGTATAGGAAAGAAAATAAAGACACTGTGTCACAGTGAAGTATTGTGAAATGACCATTGTGATGTGAAAACTAAACCTGTGGTTACTCTGTTAGGACACCTGTTTGACACTTCAGGCTGGTTGTTTGTTTTTTCCCCATGTGCTTCTCTTTCAGTTTCTTGTGTCTTTGGTCCTCTCCTTGCTACATTGTTATTAACTCTTTCCCTGCCAGCGTTTTTTTTTTTTTTTTGAAGTTGCCAGTCACCGCCAGCATTTGTCATCCTTTTCACTAAAGTTTCATGGTCCCCAGAATATTTTGTTGTATGAATATCTGAACATGCAATACTTCAAAATAAAGATCAGAGCATCTACTCTAAAAAGAAAAGAAAATAAAAATCTGTTTTATTCTAGCTTCAAAAATATTTTTTTGTCAACACTTGAATGTAGGTAAATTTCATTAAAAATGCATAATTTTGAACAAAAACTTAGAAGATTGCAGTTTTATCAAATATTACATTTGAATCATATTCAGTACGGTGATCAAAGCATAGATACAGTTGATCAATTCCATCAACACTCCCAAAGCTTGCACAGTCCTTTACCACTTCCTGGATCATCATTTCACTCTTTAACATTATGGCAGTTTTCATTATCATGCGGTTTATTGTTGATGACCACATTATCTGCTTACATATGATATATTTCTGCAACTTCCTCATGTTTGTGATCAAGGTGTTTTTGGTTGAGTGATTCTAGACTCCTTCAGAAGATGTGTAATAGTGCCCCTGAGTGTATAATAGTGAAAACACTGAAACTTGGAAAATTCTGTATTTGGCATGGAAAGAGTTAAGGTACAAATGATTGCTTTTTACACATTTTTAAAGAATACATTGAGTAATCATTTCCAGTGTAGGGTGAATAAAGTAAGTGAATTATTTCTGAATAAGACTTTTGAGTAATCAGTCTTGTAGGCCAGAATATTCATGTCAAAATGATGTGAAAATCATCTTGCTTACTCCTTCACAGAAAACAATATATTGATTTACATTTTTAAAGACATGTTTTGTGATCGAAAGCCTATATGCGAGGGAGTGGCAATGATATTCATCACTTTGAATATTAAGTGATTCTCACCTGAGAGACAAAGGGCCCTCCCCTAATGGCCCAACAATGTGACTGTGACTTTGAGGCAGGTAAGAGAGAATGTGAGGCGATTGAAAATATTTACAACACAGTATAATCAAAACATACATAATGAAGGTCAAAGACACATTATTGAGCACACTGATCTAACCACAGAGATGTGAACAGACTATGAGTCATTCCTGAAAATAGATTATGTTCAACAAGAGAAACAAGTAAATCATACCTGATATTTACAGTGCCCTCCAAAAGTATTGGAACAGTAAGGCAAATTCCTTTATTTTTGCTTTAGACTGAAAACATTTGGGTTTGACATCAAAAGATGAATATGAGATGAGAGATCAGCATTTCAGCTTTTATTTCCAGGTATTCATATCTGGATCTGACACACAACTTAGAAGATATCACCTTTTGTTTGAACCCACCCATTTTTCATGTGAGCAAAAGTGTTGGAACAGGTGACTGACAGGTATGTATTGTTGCCCTGGTGTGTCCTATTAATTGAATATTCAAACAATAAATAGCACTGAATGTCTGCGCTCAGTTTCAGATCCGTGCAGACTGCATTTATAGTTAGTTAGACGTGTAACCAACATGAAAACCAGAGAGGTGTCTATGGGTTAAAAACGAGCAATTGTCAAGCTGAGAGAAGATGAAAAATCAATCAAACAATTGCACAAACACTAGCAATAGCAAGTACAACCATTTGGAATCTCCTGAGGAAGAAAGAAACCACTGGTGTACTAAGTAACACACCTCGAACTGGTAGATCAAGGAAAACATCAGCAGTTGACGACAGAAACACTGTGACAGCTGTAAAGAAAGACCCTAAAACAACTGTTAGTGACATCAGCAACAACCTCCATACGGCAGGAGTGAAGGTATCACAATCTACTGTTCGCAGAAGACTTCATGAACAAAAGTACAGAGGCTACACCAGAAGATGCAAACCACTCATTAGCAAGAAGAATAGGAGACAAGCCTCAAAAATTCTGGGACAAGGTTTTATGGACTGATTTTATGGACCAAAGTGATGGAAAGGCTAAAGTTTGGAGAAAAAAGGATCCGCTCATGATCCCAAACATACAAGCTCATCTGAAACACAGTGTACACATGTGTACATTATAGTACACATTACACAGGTAATGTAATGGCTTGGGCTTTCATCACTTCTTCTGGGACAGGCTCATTAATCTTCATTAATGATGTAACATGACGGCAGCAGCAAAATTAACTCAGAAGTCTACAGAAATATTTTGTCTGACAATTTACAGAAAGATGCAACCAAACTGATTGGGAGATCCTTCATCATGCAGCAAGATAATGACCCAAAACATAGTGCCAAAACAACAAAGGAGTTCATCAGGGCAAGAAGTGGAAGGTTTTAGACTGGCAAAGTCTATCTCCACACTTAAACCCTATAGAGTATGCATTTTACCTGCTAAAGAAGAGACTGAAGGGATTAGCCCCCCAAAACTGAAAGAGGCTGTGGTGAAAGCCTGGAAAAGCATCACAAAAGAAGAATGCAAAAGTTTGGTGATGTCAATGGGTCACAGGCTTGATGCTGTTATTGAAAGCAAAGGATTTGCAACTAAATGTTAAGTCTTTTCACTTTAATCTATGTTAATTCTATCTGTTCCAATACTTTTGCTCACATGAAAAATGGGTGGGTTCAAACAAAAGGTGCTATCTTCTAAGTTGTTTATCATATCCAGATATGAATACCTGGAAATAAAAGCTGAAATGATGATCTCTTGTCTCATATTCATCTTTTGTTGTCAAACCCAAATGTTTTCAGTCTACAGCAAAAATAAAGGAATTGGCTTCACTGTTACAATACTTTTGGAGGGCACTGTATGTGTTTTATTTAAGTGTTTCTGCTTTCTTCCATGTCCATGAAATTAAGAAGAAAAAAACATAATCAGTAGTCAAGGAGCTTGTTTTACCATAGAATATCAGTGTAGTTGAACATCTGATGTTGGTACAGCGCTCTCAGAGGAAAACAGTTTGAAGAAAGTCATCAGGATTCATCTGAGGTGCAGATATCTGATTCAATAAAAAACAAACATCCCCCCCAAAAAAACAAAAACACTTTTGTGAGCATATTAATATCAGGAGCATCTGTATATATATCTATATATATTATATATATATATAGGTTTTGTAGCCATAGACTTTTATTTCTGAGAAACAAATTATTATTGTTTAGCACGTTATTAAAATCTATTTTTGAGCAGAGTAGGCTATTAATAATAAACATGTTCTAAACATACTTAGACGCGTAGCATTCATCATGTTACAGTGTACACTCATATTACTTTTATTGTTTTATATAGAGCATGAAAACATCAACGCGCCATAAGAAATTTAAATACAATGAATTGCCTATCATATTCAAAATGTTTTACTCAATTTCAAACATTGTAGTCAGGATATATAGTTTGGGAAAAACCCAACTATGATTTTGTGGTCATATAGCCTAGTATGTATGATTTTATAGTAGCCTATAGGGGTGTCCTCGACTAAGGATTTTCATAGTCGAATCTGAATTTTCGAATCTTGCCGATATTCGACTCATAGTCGAATCATATGTTTGGGGGCATGGTCAAAATACATTACCAAGAGTCAAGTTAGACATTCGACCGTAATTAAAAAATGTGTAACGCCTCGCAGATACAAACGGGGTAAATAATGTTTTATGTTTTGATTAAAAGATGGTTAACATTAAACATCAGCAAAACCCTAAGAATTCACTTAGCTCATAAGGCAAGGCTCAAAAAGAAAATTATTGATTCAGTCAATGTGGAAGAACTTGACTGGTCTGCATAAAACCTAAATTGGTGTTTGGTGATGAGTTTTTGGCTCAAGGTCTGCATTTAAAGTCACACCAGAGGTGTTCAGCTGGGATTAGGACTTGGCTTTATGCAGACCAGTCAAGTTGTTCCACACTGACTGAATCAATAATTTCTTCTTGAACCTTGCCTTATACGCAGATGCGTTGTCACATTAGAATAGAAAAGGGTCCTGTCCAAACTGTTGCTATAAAATTAGAAGCACACAATTCCCTAGAATATCATAATATGCTTAAACATTAAGATTTGTACTCATGGAAATGACTAAAGTAGTCAAACCTGTTCATTAGAAGGGGGTGACCCAAATACTTTTGGCAATATAGTGTATGTGCTCAATGTTTATTTTTTCTTTCTCTCCAACACAGGTATAATTGTGACATCATGGCCTAATATGGACAGAGAAGCCAGGGACACGTATCTGGTTGTGGTTCAAGTGAAAGATATGCTCGGACTCACCGGAGGCTATAGCGCCACAACCACTGTGACCATCAGCCTGATGGATGTCAATGACAACGGACCCACTTTCCAGCACAGTGAGAAACCAAAATTAAAATTTTAGATTTAAGAAAACCCAATATCTTTCATAATAAAAATTATAATAATAATAATAATTCTCTGCTGAGGCTCGTCCACTCTCCGTGTCTGTAGCGGATGTTACCCGATCGCTCCGATGCGTGAATATCCGCAAAGCTGCAGGTCCAGACAGCATTCCTGGTCGTGTCCTTAAAACATGCACTCACCAACTAGCTGGAGTCTTTACAGACATTTTTAACCTCTCCCTCTCCCTATCTGCTGTCCCCCAATGTTTCAAAACATCCACCATTGTGCCAATACAAAAGACTACCAAAGCTTCTTGCTTGAATGACTGGCGCCCTGTTGCTCTGACTCCTATCATCAGTAAGTGCTTTGAGAAGCTTATCAGAGATCACATCTGCTCTGTGTTACCAGCATCACTCAACCCACAGCAGTTTGCCTACCGCAAAAACCTCTCCACTGAGGATGCAATTGCCTTCACCCTGCACATTGCCCTTTCCCATCTTGACAAGAGGAACATATATGTGAGAATGTTGTTTGTTGACTACAGCTCAGCGTTTAATACCATAGTGCCCTCTAAGCTTGTAGTGAAAATCCAGGCTCTAGGTCTGAACAATTCCCTGTGCAGCTGGATCCTGGACTACCTGACAGGCAGACGTCAGGAGGTCAGAGTTGGCAGCAACATCGCTTCCCCGCTGACCCTCAACACTGGGGACCTACAGGCCTGTGTTCTCAGTCCTCTCCTGTTCTCCCTGTACATGCATGACTGTGTAGCCATGCACAGCTCCAACGTCATCATCAAATTTGCAGATGACACAACAGTGGTAGGTCTGATCACCAACGACGATGAATCAGCCTACAGAGAAGAGATGCACACCCTGACGAACTGGTGCCACAACAACAACCTCTCTCTGAACATTAGTAAGACCAAGGAGCTGGTGGTGGATTTCAGGAGGCGGACCAGTGTGCACCACCCCATCACCATCGACAGGACTCCAGTGGAGCGGGTCAGCAGCTTCAAGTTCCTTGGCATTCACATCACCGAGGATCTCACTTGGACTACTCACACACAGTCAGTAGTGAGGAAGGCCCACCAGCATCTCTTCTTCCTCAGGCGACTGAAGAAATTTGGCCTCAGACAGTTCTACAGTTGCACTGTGGAGAGCATCCTGACTGGCTGCATCACCGCCTGGTACGGGAACTGCACCACTCTCAACCGGAAAGCCCTGCAGACAATAGTTCAGACGGCCCAGCACATCATCGGAGGTGAGCTTCCCTCCCTCCAGGACATCTACACCCAGCGATGTTGATGTCTACAACTCACTGTTACCATCAGGCAGACGGTACCGCAGCATCAGGACCCGAACCAGCAGAACGCGAGTCAGCTTCTTCTCGCAGGCCATCAGACTGCTGAACGCCAGATAGCAAAACGATACTCACCCACCTATCCCTACCCCTCACACTGGATTCCATCTACCCACCAACTACACTGACTCTGACAGCACTGTAGCATGTCTTGCACTGCATAGCATAGAGCACATGCAGCTCCATCTTCTCTTCTGCACTAACAAACTACTGCACTGAACTTCACAGTAAAACACTTAACAGTATACACAGTAAAACATTTAACTGTAAGTCATATAAAAGCTATACATACATCTAAAAGTCTCTTGAAAATTCAGTTTACTATGTGTATATTGTGTATTGTGTACAATTGTCTATTGTGCAAATGTGTACAGTATATTGTGTAAATGTGTATACAGGGTTTTTCCTGCATAGAGAATTATGAGGCGGCCACCTCTGCCAAAATTTGTGCCACCTCTGGTTGTCGGCAAAACTCAAACAGGCAGTCACGTGCAAGCTTCACTGAACAGTGTCCATTAGAGCTTTTAGTTCATATTTGGAAAAATACTGATATTTAAAAAAAAATACTGATATTTCTTTACACAAAATCATAATTTCTATTCATTTTCCACTGATTTACGTGATCTGATGAGCATTAACTCAAATTACGCGATCATCTCTGTATGAATCAATGGCGGAGACGCAAGGTTTCGTTTACTACACACACACACACACACACACACACACACACTGAAGCACGTAACACTCGCGGTGAGTTCAGCGTCTGCCGTCTCTCTAAATGAGGACATAAATACATGAACAACTGCTCTGAGAGTAACTTCACGAGTATTTTACTGTTTCATTGGAGTAAAACTAGCGTCACACAGAACTGTAAAGGTATTCATGGCAACCCGTCAAAAAAAAGTTCGGTATAACTTGCAGTACTGCTACTACTAAAATTATGAAAACTTTATTTTTTTAAGTAATGATCAAACAACATTTCTTCCATGTTTTAATTTTAATAGTAAATCCCCTTTGTTTGCCTAAATAAATAAATACATTTTGATTTTCAATAATTTAAAGATAAATGAAATTAATGTTTTATGCCTTCATTTGATAACTAGACACCACAGAATTTCTGAGGAAAAAGAAAACATTTCATAAGGCTATTTTAAGAATAAGTTTAAATAAATTAAGTTGATTTTATGTTTATATTTATTTTATGTTCAAATAATTAGACATGCTACAACACAGAATTTGGTAACAATAAACATATGGTGAAAGAAAATAAAACATTTCATAGAGCCCTAAACATGTTAAACTTTTAATAAACTAATGTGAAGCTGTATAAGTTTCATGATTTTAATTAATTAGACATGCTTTTTATTAATAAAATATAATCTTAAAAATTTAATTCAACAATTAAAAAGGATTCCAGAAAAATTTGAAAGGGAAGAAAATGGCATTTGGAAAAAAATAAAACGGAATTTGGGAAAAAATAAATCAGATTTCATAGGGCCCTATATTTAACACACGATTATGATAGTAAGAAAAATTCATGTAAGGTTGTAAGAATTTTTTTATTTTCTAGACACTTTATGTGGATAAATGTATATTGGATCAAAGCGATGTGGACCAGGAGACTATAAAGTGTTTAACAACCTAATGTTATGTTTACGTTCACCTATACTACAAAAGGGCTTTTAGTATATTTGTTGTATTTGTTGTTGTATTTAATTTAATTTGTTTTTGTAAAATGTAACTTTATAATTGTCATTTTTTAAAATCATATAATTATTATAACACCTAAAATACGTCGTGGGTAAAAGGTGTTTGTTTTAACCAGTTAAGGTGTGGGTACATTGTGTCAACATGATCAGGATGGTACCACCTCCGCCTCATTTTGAGCCTGGAAAAACCCTGGTATATTGTTATTCATGTATATTGTACATTTTTCATATTTTGTTGCTTGTACTGCCATGGCACAGTCTTGTACCTAAGAATTTCACTATTGGTACACTTGTGTACATGATGTGTGACAATAAAGAGATTTGATTTGATTAAAATAATTCATTATTTATATATCGGTTTTCTGCTCTTTTAAGCACTCAAAGTGCATTACATTGTGAGGGGGGG
>JALXFT010000523.1:0-86091 GCA_023376895.1 Aspiorhynchus laticeps
AACAAACTAATCTACATCTTGGAAAGCCTGAGGGCGAGTACATTTTGAGCAAATTTTAATTTTTGGTGAGCTATTCCTTTAAATCATAATTTTATAGTTTTTAAGCATTACATTGTCATAGCTACAAAGTTTTAAAATTGATATAACTTTACACAGGAAAGTGATTTTCACAATAAAATCATGTTAACACACACGGTTTATGTCTTGTTTCTATACTATTAAAACAGTAATAGGCCTTGTTCAATTACTTTACAGTGCCTCACTGTAAAAAACAGATTCTTTTGAAAGAAAAGTCTAAATGATTTTTTGTGGTAATCAACAACATTACAACACAAATGCTGTCGACTGAGCTAACTCGTATTGAACCTAGAATATTCCATTAATGGCTGAATCACTGACAAAATATTGATGCGGTAACCACAAATAAAGCAGCTTTGCTGACAGTGTAGCTCATCATAAAACTGCTATCCTGTTTTGTAAGTTTAAGAGCCTTTATATTACTAATCAGCACCACACCAAAAAAGTTTGGTGTGCATCCTCATCAATTTATCATCATAATTACGATAAAAGATGACAGGAAGAGGGAAAGCTCATCAGACATGCTAGCGAGGATTTCAGCATCTATAATGCATTAGATGTCATAAAAATTGAATCCCTCATTTCATTGAGTCAAATGTAATTTGAGGTGTTGCTTACCTTCAGCAGGGGCTTTCAGGCTCATACGACTCAATGTGGAGGTGGAGGACCGGCTGATTTTGCGATGACGGCGTGTTGTTTTATAAGCGGTGATATTTGACTTTTTAAGATGGTTTGTAGGAAGTTGAACGCAGACGGGAAAAGCATCGTTGATGTCACTGCCAGGTGGGTTCAGAACATTCTGAAATGGCTTTTTCACATCTGCTGGGACTTCTTTGATATGCACATCTATATAAAAAAAGGAGATTATAATAATAAAGTTATTTGGATGTTAGTTTAAAAAAATGAATGGTAGTGTGAAGGATATTTACCAAATGCTAGTGGTTTCGATTTGCTAAGAGGGGAAATAAGACATAGGTTTTCCTTCCCAGAAAGTTCATCAGTTTGTGATAATTCACTATCCTTTAGACATGTTCTAGTAGATTCCAAGTCTTTTACATCAGACGACTCTGTAAAATAAATAAACCAGACTATTAGTTGCTCTTTTCCTCTATACTGAAGTATTAAAAGAGAACAGAAAAGTCTTACCAGAGTGTTGAGAGGTTGATGCACTAAGAACTGAATTATTTTGCAGCTCATCTTCACGAAAGTTGGATTTCGATCCAGTTGGTGACCGGCCACCGTGTTCATCCTCATGGTCACAGTCCATCTTTTCAAACTCCTCTCACTGTATTCACTACAAGAAGAATAAGTGTAAAGATGTAGAGTGAAAATGCCAGAGCATTTGAACTCTTAACTATGTCATTAAATATTCAAACACAGGAAGCAAAGAAAAGAGATGTGCTATATAGTCTGTGGCATATTTTAAATACTAATGGTAAAATACTGTAGAGGGAGAAAGCTAATTGATCACTTGACATGTTGATATGTTACAGAACTAACAGTTAATAATGTGTTTCACTTTCCCTGTTTTGTGACAAACATGACTACTTTTACTGATGACATTCATTTTAGAGTTATACATTTGATGTGCACAAAGTACATAAAATATTATATACAACCCCAAATCAGAAAAAGTTGGGACAGTATGGAAAACGCAAATAAAAAAAGAAAGTAGTGATTTCTAAATTTAATTTGACTTGTATTTCATTGCAGACAATATGAACACAAAATATTTCATGTTTTGTCTGATCAGCTTCATGTCATTTGTAAATATACATCCTTTCCTGTCATTCAGACCTGCAACACATTCCAAAAAAAGTTGGGACAGTAAAGTACCACTTTGTAATGTTGCCATTCCTTTTCACAACACTTAAAAGACGTTTAGGGACTGAAGACACCAAGTGATGAAGTGTTTCAGGTGTAATTTTGTCCCATTCTTCCTGCAAACAAGTCTTAAGGTGGGCAACAGTACAGGGTCTTCGTTGTCACATTTTGCGCTTCAAAATGCGCCACACATTCTCTATTGGAGACAGGTCGGGACTGCAGGCAGGCCAGTCAAGTACCCGTACCCTCTTCCTCCGCAGCCAGGACTTTGTAATGTGTGCAGAATGTGGTTTTGCATTGTCTTGTTGAAATATGCATGGACGTCCCTGGAAAATATGTCTTCTTGAAGGCAGCATATTGTGCTCCAAAATCTCTATGTACTTTTCAGCATTAATGGTGCCATCACAGAAGTGCAAGTTACCTTTGCCAAGGGCACTGGCACAACCCCATACCATGACAGACCCTGGCTTTTGGACTTGTTGCTGGTAACAGTCTGGATGATCCATTTCTTCTTTGGTCCGGAGCACACGGCGTCCATTCCTCCCAAAAAATACCTGAAATACTGATTCATCTGACCACAGTACACGTTTCCACTGTGTGATGGTCCATCCCAGATGCCTCCGAGCCCAGAGAAGTCGACGGCGCTTCTGGACACTGTTAACATAGGGCTTCCTTTTGGCACAGTACAGTTTTAACTGGCATTTGTGGATGTAACTACGTATTGTGGTACTTGACAAAGGTTTGCCAAAGTAGTCCTGAGCCCATGTGGTGATATCGCTTATAGATGAATGACGATTCTTGATGCAGTGCCGCCTGAGGGATCGGAGATCACGGTTGTTCAGCTTAGGCTTGCGCCCTTGTCCTTTACGCACTGAAATTCCTCCAGATTCCTTGAATCTTTTAATTATGTTATGCACTGTTGAAGGTGAAATATCCAAATCTCTTCCTATCTTTCTTTGAGGAACATTGTTTTTAAACATTTCAATAATTTTCTCACGTATTTGTTGGCAAACTGGCGATCCTCTGCCCATCTTTGCTCCTAAAGGACTAGACCTTTCTTGGATGCTGCTTTTGTACCAAATCATAATTACAATCACCTGTTGACATCAACTGTTTCAAATCACATCATTATTTAACCAATTTACCTCATTACTAGCCCTAAATTGCTCCTGTCCCAACTTTTTTTGGAATGTGTTGCAGGTCTGAATGACAGGAAAGGATGTATATTTACAAATGACATGAAGTTGACCAGACAAAACATGAAATATTTTGTGTTCATATTGTCTGCAATGAAATACAAGTCAAAGTAAATTTAGAAATCACTACTTTCTTTTTTTATTTGCGTTTTCCATACTGACCCAACTTTTTCTGATTTGGGGTTGTATATATATGTATATATATAATTATATATTATATACAAAGCCTAGCACAAAAAGTACTGATGGAGCAAAAAGTGCCAGAGTCATTAATCTATTATTAATCTCAATCCATTTGGCGAACATATTGTGTGACAGGGATAAGAGGCATCTTAGATGTAAAGAGGGCAATAAATTTCAGCAACCTATTAGTCCAATGTTTGCTTACCTTGAGTCAGAGAGATGCCAGGAAAACTTCTTTTCAAGCAGATCTCAAAACCTTGTTTTGAAAAAAATAAATAACAGTTCAATTTTGCAGGATATTCATTGAGATATAAATTAATTAAAATAGATATGAATTGTTCATGTAGGCTATAATATTACTTTCTTATCACAAAGAATTCAACATTACAAATTATTTAACACTCTCCTGGAAATCAAATGTCACCAAAGATAATTGAGGACCAAATTATTATCGTAAAACACACCTGACCACCTCGTCATCAAGTAAACAATATTAACTGCGATATTGTGGCGCCAAATTTATACAGATACATATATCAGCAGCCAGAGGCGTCATGCCCATTGAAAGTGAGGGGGCACGTGCCCCCTCAGATTTTTGAGCCAAGTGGATTTTGAATGCAGCTTCCAAAAGACAAAAAAAATAGCCAATTAATATTTTCTATATTTAATACAATCACACCGCGTGATTAGAACGTTCAGTGCGTCATATCATCAGATGCTAAATTCAAATCTGCGTTCGCTGGCTGGCGCTGAGCCAGAGACAGAGACAGACGCGTTTTTTCAGCGCTGCTCATTATAACCAATCACACACGATGCTGTTGAGCTTATGGATGCAATGACCAATCAGAGGTGTTCAGATGAGTCCTCGCTAAAATACCGGTGTTTTCTTCACTAGCTCGCTGACTGAATACCACATTCTGGTGAATTCTCTCGTCAGAAACAACAAAGTGTAAATGTGTGTTCGAATCTGTAAGATATTCATTTTATAGCGTAAACAGCTTCAGTGACTTTATGAGAGTTTTTGAGAGTGCTTGAACTCTTGACTGTCAGTGAAAATGTTCTTTGATAATGTAAATGTTCTTTGCTCTCTTTCTGTACAATGAAAGTGTTATGATAAGTAGCCTAACTTACAATGTTTTTATTCACATTAACTTTCAATGTTAAATTCACATTAAATATAAAGTCAGTCGTATCAAAAATATGTTATGGCATGACACCCATACCTGTAAACAAACAGGTTTTTATGCATAGTTAATAGATTACATTATCAGGTTACTTTGACCATCGCCCACTAGATCAACTAACATAATCTATAAAGGTGAGAATCAAGATATTTCATGATATATTAATGCGTTTGGGAATGTTTCGAATAAAAAGGAAAAAAATAAATAAAACATAATTGCTGTTGTGGGTGCTGTGTGTCACATGACGACCCCCCCCCCCAACTTGTGCCCCCTCAAAAATTATGAGTGCATGACGCCCCTGTCAGCAGCAGTGATGTTATATTTATAATACTTTTTTTGTCAAAAATCGTATGTTTATATATATATTTATATATAAAAGGTTTTATATATAAAAGCTCCTTTTCCTACTTGTTTATTGCCAAGTTATGCCATATAAAATCTTTTTTTATTATTGTTATCTTTGATCATTCAGCTTAAAATTAAAATTCACTAACCTTCACCACCACATTCATCCCATCGTCCGTCAGATGCCAGATTGATTTTCTCTCACTTGCTCTGTAGGGGCAGTTGCTTTGCCTGATCATTATCCATTCGTTGGCATGTCATAAGGCGCGTTCGACTTGAAGCAGCGCTGCGCAGAATGATCACAGTATGACATCAAAGTACCGCGAGAGCGATTCGAATGCATAGGATCCGTCTGTCTCTCGCGGTACTTTGATGTCATACTGTGATCATTCTGCGCAGCGCTGCTTCAAGTCGAACGCGCCTGTAGTGTTGATAGGACGCACATGCACCACACCCCCTACCAATAAATAAATGCAATATTTACAACAACAACAACAACAATTATATAATAATAATAATGATAATAATAATAAAATTACTACTAAAAATATTAATAATAATGAGTATCCTTGTTAATATTGTTGTTGTTTTTATTGCTATTATTGCTGTTGTTTATTATAAAACAGTAACAGAAAACACATTGATTAGTAGGTATTTATACTGTACCATAGAATCTACTTTGCTAACATAGCTTTTCCCCGGTGAGGACTTTTATTATGACAAGCAACCCTCTGCTCAAACAGCCCCGATAAGACGCTGTTAGCCACTGATCTATGTAGCAACTGTAAGGTTTATAATATCGGTTCAATTCGCAGTATTGTGTTAGGAATTTTACTGTTCTCAAGGTCGGGACATTCAGGATACAGACGTGTTAATGCAGTGAAGTATTATCTTAATCAGTCCTCATTTACTCTGTTTGATCGGATCTTCCAGAAGGCGGGGAGCAGCGATGGTAACGTTAAGTCTACTATTATGATTTGATAGCATTTTAGCTGCATCTTGAGCAGTCAAAAATAAATTCTCTAAAAACAATTGTTACAAATTGAACAACACATTATTTAACTAACTGTATTGTAGACAGGAGTTAATAACGTAATCGATTTTGTTGTTAACAAGTGTGCTATCATGCTAATATGTGACGTTATTGTGACTTACTGATTTTGAACTGTGGTCAAAACATGTAAATAAGTACTTTTTGTGTCAAATTAATATTCTAATCTTTATTTTTTATTTTTGTTATTATTTATTGCTTCTAATTTCCAGTGTGGGGTGCCATCGTCTTTGAATCTGTTGATATTTCCATTAAGTGTAGCTTGTTATAGTTCATGTATTTGTAAACACTTTTCCGTTATTAGCTAACTGGTGTGTCGATATTTTCATTGTATTGTATTGTCTCTGTCGTTATAGGACAGCGAGATGTCTGATATAGACCAGACTCCAGCTATGGACAAAGCTGTAGTAGATGCAGAGAATGCTCCTCTCTACTGCATTTGTCGAAAAGCAGACATAAACTGCTTCATGATGTAAGACAAATCTCTCCAACCAAGTATCACATAACAGTGTATGTGTCCAAACAGAGTGCTTAATTTTTCATCAAATCCTTTTCCCATAGTGGTTGTGACAACTGCAATGAGTGGTTCCATGGTCACTGTATAAATGTGACAGAGAAGATGGCCAAAGTGATCAGGGAGTGGTACTGCCAAAAGTGTCAGGGTCAGTGACTAAAGACTTTCAGCTCAAAATATTTAAACATGCACTTGAACATAATATGTTGTGTTAGAGAATATGTGTTAATTCATTCTAAAATATTCTTCATCTCTTAGAATTGGATCCATCTCTTTCAATACGGTATCGGAAAAAGAACCGCGATAAAGACGTTGAGCCAGAGAGAGTTGAAAAACGATCCAGCACTCCAGACTACAAGATCGATAAGCGGCGAGGATCTAAAGTTAGTGTTTCTCAAGTTTACCATACAAGTTTGCCTTTTATGATGTCACTTTCTCTGTTGCATTATGGGTAGGTAATTTGACTAAAATTCGGTTTATATATTACCATTGTTATTTTTCTAGAAAAAGATATATTTTTAAAATATATGTATATATTTTTAATAATAGCCATGTGATAATGCCTATTTTTGGAAATATGCACTGAATTAAATACTTAAAAAATCATATTTAATCTCATTTGATTATTTCGATTTTTGACTATCATGGAACTTGATTTATTTTAAACCAAAATTCAAACAAGAAAATGAATAAAATAATAAAGTAAATGTAAATTAAATAAAGCTTTATTATATATATATATATATATTTATTTATATATATATATATATATATATATATATATATATATAAAAAAAAAAAAATCCTCCAGCCCTTAAATATACCTTGTAACATCCATTAAACCAGCATGTAATTATTACATTTATTAAAGAGCAAAGGTAAAAAATATTGTCTACGAACTGCATTCCAGGTGAAGCGCTCTGCCCGTATGTGTGGTGAATGTGAACCCTGCACTAGGACGGAGGACTGTGGTCAGTGCGACTTCTGTAAAGACATGAAGAAATTTGGCGGCCCAAACAAGATTCGTCAAAAGTGTCGTCTAAGGCAGTGTGTTGTCCGTGCACGGGTAAGTTTATATTTAAGTGGTTTATATATATATTTTTTTGTTTTGTAGTTAATTTTTTCTCGCAATGTTTTTGCAGAAAATGCTGCGTGTTCGAGACGAGGAGTTTTCTCTGTGTGAAAGGAAAGAAAATATAATGCGCAGGGGTAGACGATACTCAGATGATTATGATGAGAACGATATGGAGCCATATGAGCATTACAAGGACAGAAATGCGGTAATCGCTAATTGCTGTAGCTCAACCACAACCACTTAGTATATACATTTCTTTGAACTCTTGTCAGGTTATAATATATATTTTAACCTGATTTTTTTTGAGATATGCTTGATGGGCATGATGCTATAGGTCTTGCACTCATAAACCTCACCCTTCTTTTTTTTAAGTCATGGGGCAGTGATGATGAAGATGGCGCACTTTACAGCCCTGTCCCACGGAAGAAAGCTGTAAAAGTCAAGCACGTCAAGAGGAGAGACAAAAAAATTGACAAAAAGGTACAATGAGAAACACTGTTCCTTAATCCTTGTTCTGTGCTTACATTCCTTTACCAAATTTGATGTTCCTGGTCCACAATTGCTTGTAAAAAAAAATTGCTTGTAAATATCTCAATATGCTTATCATCACCAAATCTTAGATTCAATCTTTTTGTCAGCTTTTCTTTCAGTGTGTACAGGTTTTGTATTTCTTTTTGGAACTGATTGATTGTTGTTCTCCTTGATCTGCTCTTACATGCCTCAATTTTGAATGAGAAAAGTATTAATTGTGCATAATTATGGTATTCACTCAAAAACTGAGGTGTAAAAGATTAATGTTTAGAGAGGCATACAATCAATCAGTTCCAAAAAGAAATATAAAACCTGTGCTAATTAAAACAAAAAAAGTTGATAAAAAGATTAAAAACAATATTTGGTAGTAATATAGCGTAAAGAGAAATTTATGAGCGACTTTTTTGTAGGCTTGTCATTTTTGATTGGGAACATCACAAATGTAACCCTCCCCCCCCCAAAACCCCCACAAACATTTACTTAAAGGGGTGGTTGATTGCGATTTCACTTTTTTAACATTAGTTAGTGTGTAATGTTGCTGTTTGAGCATAAACAATATCTGCAGAGTTGCGGCGCTGAAAGTTCAATGCAAACGGAGATATGCAAATGGAGATGTCTTTTAAAATTCTGGCAGTTTAATGCCTACAAAAACGACTGGTAAAGGACTACAACGAGTTACTTCCCGGGTCTGATACATCACAGACCCAGATAAACCCCGCCCCCGGGAACACGCAGCAAAGGGGGCGAGGCCATGCTGCGCTGCTTTAGAGAAGAGGAAGAGAAAACTAGGGGTGCATGTAAAAATCTATTCATATGAATCGCGATTCTGTCTTCTAACGATTCTAATGGATTCACAAGTTTCAAAATCATTAAAGCAACGGTTCTTAATACTGTTACTCTGTCGCCCTGCTCTGCATCTCTCTCTCTCTCTCTCTCTCTCTCTCTCATTCATTTCGTCAGATCATCTCCAACAAACTGTTCCAATTATACACTTATTTTCACACAGCAATGAGAAGCATTATAAATGGACACGCGTGCGGTTGCTGTGCTGTATTAAAGCTTTAATCAGGATAAAACCGTATATTAAAAGCTAACAGAAGCAGTAGCACTTACAAATAGCAGCGCATTTAAAAGTATGAGACAACAACAACCAAACATACCATTAAGAGCCGTGCTTGTACAGGTTCTGCACGATCCTCTTCACTAATATCCTCTGGGTCTCAATCGGGCTCAAATTGATAAGCATTATAGACAACGCCACTGTTTAAAATTCAACCGGAGTACATGCCACTGAGGAGAGGGGCGGGACGTTCAGACGTGCAGTAGAGGCAGTTTAGCGAATCACAACACACTGAGCCAGCTAACCAATCTCAGCCCATCACTTATTTCTGAAGGAGGAGCTTCATAAAACCAGGAAATAAATCGAGGCGTTTGTCAGAGAAGGGACAGAGAGGTGTGGAATAAAGGTAAATTATGTGAAAAATAATGCGTTTTTAAAAAAACCAAGCATGAACACATGCTAGACTGCACCCCATAAACACAATCAAGCCTAGAAAAAAAACAGTCAACCACCCCTTTAATATTTTTTGGTATATGTTGTTATGCCCTTTATGGGGAAGGTCAAAAAAAAATGTCCATTGGAGTAATATTAACTAGCATTTTCAGAAAGTCAAAATGACCAGAGCATAACATGTGGGTTGAAGGGATAGTTCACCTAGTAATGAAAATTATAATTTATTCTCCCTCAAGTTATTCCAAACCTGTATGAGTTTCTTTCTTTTGTTGAACATATAAGAAAATAGTTTGAAGAATGTTGTTAACCAAACAGTCTTTGGTCCCCACTGAGTTCTACAGTATGCAACAAAATACTATGGCAGTCAGTGAGGACTAGAAACTGTTTGCTCATCCCATAATTGTGCTCATCTTTCACAGAAAGAGTCCCGTCGCCACAAGCAGAAACAGAAGCACCGTGATCGTTTGAGGCACAGCGAGAGGGGAGATGGCAGACATGGAGGAGACATGCAACAGTGTCTGGGGCCGAACTGTATCGAGTCAGCACTTCCAAACTCAAAATACTGCTCTGAGGACTGTGGCATGAAGCTGGCCACCAAGTAGGTTATTTCATTAAGTGCAGCCAACCAGCATGGAACAGTCACGCAATGTTATACCAATACCAGTGTAATGTGTTTTGAAAAGATTGTATTGATTTATTGGTCTGCTGATCTGTGCAGCCGCATCTACGAGATCCTCCCACAGCGCATCCAGCAGTGGCAGCAGAGCCCCTGCATCGCTGAGGAACAGGGCAAAAAACAGCTGGAGCGCATCCGCAGGGAGCAGCAGGCTGCACGGATGCGCCTCGCCGAGATGGAGCGCCGGTTCCACGAGCTCGAGGGCATCATTGCCAAAGCCAAGCAGCAGGTGGTACAACAGGATGAGGATGTGAGTTTCCAGCAAACTTTCTTATGCTAATGTCACTGAATTTTGTAGAGTGATTAGTATAAGATGGAATTTGTGTGTTTCAGGGATCTCACATGTTTATTAGTGTGAGCTAGCTAATGTCCTGTCTTGCAGGTGAATGAAACGGACAGTGAGGACACAGACCTTCAGATCTTCTGTGTTTCCTGTAGTCACCCTATTAACCCCAAGGTGGCGCTGAGGCATATGGAGAGATGTTATGCCAAGGTGAATATATTTTGTTTTCTGAGCCTATTTGTTGATCAGTGATTTATTCAATAGTGGATTTTTTGTCCCATGTGGCATCTTTTAAAACAAAACTTGTTGATTATACTAACACTTGATTTATTATTTTAACAGTATGAAAGCCAGACCTCTTTTGGTTCCATTTTCCCAACCAGAATAGAAGGGTAAGTGGGCTGTATATCAATTGTTATTATACAGTACAGCAGTTTTGACTGAATATGTATGTATATCCTTCAGTCACTTAGTTTTCTTGTTATACTTCCTTTACTTGCTTTATGGATGGGCAGAGTTTGACCAACATTTTATGGTGTATATTATACAATTGTTATTTTTTTGGGGAATTTAAAAAAAAAAGGTATTTTATTATTATAACCATATGATAATTACTTTTTTTTAATATATACAGTAAATCAAGTACTTCACAAATGGCTTAAAAATAAAATTTATATATATATTTTTAAATATATTATATAATTTTTCTCTCTCTTCTAATAGGGCAACAAGACTCTTCTGTGATGTTTACAACCTTCAGAGTAAAACATACTGCAAGAGACTCCAAGTTTTATGTCCAGAACATTCCAGAGATCCAAAGGTGAGAGTTTAGTGATGGTCTCACAGTATTTCTGCTCAAACTAAGGGTATGTTTACACAACAATGATTGTACTGAGAATGGAAAAGTTGTTCCTTTGCGTTTTTGAAAAGTTTCACGTACTGACAACAACAATATTTTTAAAACGACCCCCGTTCACACGGATCCGCAAAATGACTGAAGACGCTGTAGTATTTATGCCAGGCCAGCAGTTGGCGATGCTACATTTTATACAGAAATGACACAGAATGTATTGTTTACAGAAACCTGTTTTCAAAAATGCTCCATTGTCGTGTAAATGAACGGCCAAAACTCATAAAGTTTTTAGTTGAAAACAGTGCCGTGTAAACACCCCCTAAACCAGGCTTTTTCAAACCTGTTTGTCTATCTATCTAACACACTCGATTCAACTCGTCAGCTCATTAGTGGAGACTGCAAGACCTGAATTGGGTGTGTCTGATAAGGGGGATCTAACCGCGTCTTCAGGCATCTCTTCATAACAGGATTTGCATTCACTGTTTCTCTCTTCTCAGGTCCCAGCAGATGAGGTGTGTGGATGTCCACTAGTACGTAATGTGTTTGAGCCGACTGGAGAGTATTGCAGAGTCTCGAAACGCAAGTGCAACAAGCATTACTGCTGGGAGAAGCTCAGACGGGCAGAGGTGGACCTGGAGCGTGTCAGAGTGGTCAGTCAAGTTCTTCAAAAATTATTTTCAGTGTAATCTTAATTCAGTTTCATATAACTCATATTTTCCCCCTCCAAACAGTGGTACAAGCTGGATGAGTTATTTGAACAAGAACGCAATGTGAGGACGGCCATGACCAACAGAGCAGGACTATTGGCCCTGATGCTCCACCAGACCATCCAGCATGACCCTCTGACCACTGACCTCCGCAGCAACAAAGACAGATAGCCATGCCAACAATCTGTGCTCAAAAATTATTTTATATTTGTATACTTTTCATATTGTATATTTGTCACTATTTGGATGATGTCATTCATATTAAATCTCTCTTCGTGCGTCTCCTTCAGTCTGCATTGAATTATTTACTATATATTTATATTTTTTTGTTGTGATCCTTGGGTTTCTTGCTTTAATATTAGTTATTTTTATTTATACTATATTGATATATGAGCAAGTATGCTTACAATGAATTTGTCTTGGTAAAACAAGCTTTCAGAACAGAGACAAAATAACAATTAGACTTATAAAACTACACAATAGAAATGTTTTTTTTTTTTTAAGTTTAAGGATGTGAAGTATTTTAGCCTACTCTATTATAGAGTAATATAATTTTTTATAAAAGGTCTTTTTATTACCACGGCTAGGGATTAATAGCAGTTTTTCATTGTGTCATATATACAGTGGGATCTAGAAGTCAGAAAAATTGAATGATGAATACATATTATTAAATACCATTTATGTAAATCAAAATATAAAAAACGATGAAATTCAGAGATGCATGCTACTTTTTCAACTTTTGACTCATGTTTATGCTGATAAAGTAATTTGTAATCAAGACGTTTGAAAAAAAAATCTACCATGTGCTATTTTGTTAAATGTAAGATCTGTCGTACAGTAGCACAACGCACAAAGACTTAAATATTACATCAAGCAGCGCAACATCAATCTAGCTTTTTGAGACGTGAGCATGGGAGGTCTTCCTTTCTTATTGTTATGTAATTACAATATCATTAAATTGCCCCTTAAATTATCAAATTTTCATAAACAAGTGGTTTTGGCATGGCATCTGATCTATAAACATAATTTTAGTCCTCAGTTATTTTATTTGGAATAATGGTGATATAAAGGTAAATCTTTTTTTTTCCCAAATTGGGTCAATAATAATATTATTCTAGTTTCTCAGTTATTAAACTGATGGTTACTTATATTCTTATTCAGAGTTTCTGAGTAAATATTATATTCCTGTCACTCCTCGAGAGTTCACCATTGTAATGGACGCCATTCCCTTTGGGGCCATAACTCTTCTCAAGGGCTCTGCTAGATCCCAATTTTCTTTGTCAATGATTCATCCTTTTGATACAGTGATTGGGAAGATTTGTTTTTTATCTCCCTCTTCCGGTCGGAACAAAAGAATTAGACAACTGTTTCAGGCTGAGATAACTTCTCTCCCATATATTGTGTCCCACTGGAATGGCCTATACAAAAACATTCCATGGAAGAAAGATGACTTTGTCATCTAAATATTTAAAAACTAATAAGGTAAAGGATGTTTCTTACAAATTACTTCATCTTTTTTATCCTGTTAAGATTTAAATGAAAAAAATGATTCCAGATATTGATTCTTTATGCTACTTTTGGGGGGCTGAAGATGAATCTACAGGTGCATCTCAATAAATTAGAATGTCGTGAAAAAGTTAATTTTTTCTTGTAACTTATTTAAAAAAGTGAAACTTTCATATATTTTAGATTCATTACATGTAAAGTAAAACATAATTTTTTTTTTTTTTTAATTTTGATGATTAGAGCTTACAGCTCATGAAAGTCAAAAATCAGTATCTCAAAATATTTGAATATTTACATTTGAGTTTCAATTACTGACCATCCATACAGTATAAATTCTGGGTATCTTTTGTTCTTTGAAACCACAATAATGGAGAAGACTGCTGACTTGACAATGGTCCAGAAGATGAACATTGATGCTCTCCACAAAGAGGGTAAGTCACAGAGGGTCATTACTGAAAGGTGTGGCTGTTCACAGAGTGCTGTATCAAAGCATATTAAATGCAAAGTTGACTGGAAGGAAGAATTTGGGTAGGAAAAGGTGCACAAGCAACAGGGATGACTGCAAGCTTGAGAATACAGTCACGCAAAGCTGATTCAAACACTTGGGAGAGCTTCACAAGGAGTGAACTGAAGCTGGAGTCAGTGCATCAAGAGTCACCACGCTCAGACGTCTTCAGGAAAAGGGCTACCAAGCCACTTCTGAACCAGAGACAACGTCAGAAGCGTCTTACCTGGGCTGTGGAGAAAAAGAACTGGACTGTTGCTCAGTGGTCCAAAGTCCTCTTTTCAGATGAAAATAAATTTTGCATTTCTTTTGGAAATCAAGGTCCCAGAGTCTGGAGGAAGAGTGGAGAGGCACAGAATCTGTTGCTTGAAGTCCAGTGTGAAGTTTCCACAGTCAGTGATGATTTGGGCTGCCATGTCATCTGCTGGTGTTGGTCCACTGTGTTTTCTGAAGTCCACAGTCAACGCAGCCATCTACCAGGAAATTTTAGAGCACTTCATGCTTCCTTCTGCTGACAAGCTTTATGGAGATGCTGATTTCATTTTCCAGCAGGACTTGGCACCTGCCCACACTGCCAAAGGTACCAAAAGCTGGTTCAATGACCATGGTGTTACTGTGCTTGATTGGCCAGCAAACTCGCCTGACCTGAATCCCATAGAGAATCTATGAGGTATTGTCAAGAGGAAGATGAGAGACACCAGACCCAACAATGCAGATGAGCTGAAGGCCACTGTCAAAGAAACCTGGGCTTCCATACCACCTCAGCAGTGCCACAAACTGATCACCTCCATGCCACGCCGAATTGAGGCAGTAATTAAAGCAAAAGGAGCCCCTACCAAGTATTGAGTACATATACAGTAAATGAACATACTTTCCAGAAGGCCAACAATTCACTAAAAATGTTTTATTTTATTGGTCTTATGAAGTATTCTAATTTGTTGAGATGAATTGGTGGGTTTTTGTTAAATGTGAGCCTAAATCATCACAATTAAAAGAATCAAAGACTTAAACTACTTCAGTCTGTGTGCATTGAATTTATTTAATACACGAGTTTCACAATTTGAGTTGAATTACTGAAATAAATGAACTTTTCCATGACATTCTAATTTATTGAGATGCACCTGCATGTCCCATCTTTTTTGGGAATGTACATATACTAATTTATTTTGTAAGTATTTTTGTACATGCTTTTTCTGTTTATTATTGTTATATAAAGATGTCTTATTTGGTTGTCATAACTTTACTGAAGAAGACAAGGACAAATATTATTTGATAAAGTATTTATTTTTCTTGCAAAATTATTTTTACACAAATGTAAGTTTCAAGGTGCTAAGCCCTACTTTCCTGTTTTCTGTAAGGACCTTAAATCCTACCTGGACACTCTTCTTACATCCAACAATTCCAAAGCCCTTAAGACTGTCTCATTGTGTCATTTTCATAATATTTTCCTGATTTTGTAACTAATAATTGTATTCTCAATTGCACTCACCCCTGGCATTGTGTTTTTTTGTACGTTCTTTATGTCAATAATAAAAAACAATTGAGACGTGAGCAGGGAGCTTTATTTATTCAAAATGCTCGAGTCACGTGTTTCCGGGTTACAACAGCACTTCCGGTCCCTCTCCTGTTTCAGTATTTAAAATATATCAATGTGAGGATTGTTGAAGGGTTTACAGGTAGGTTTTTAAAAATGACTGGGTCGTATTTATGATTTTAGTTTAACATGACCGTTAAAAACAGCTAATTGTCCTGGTAAATCTCAATAACTGTTTTATTTACTGTCATTTCGCGTTTGCTAACACTTTAGCTATCACGCTAAGTATTGGCGCTAATACATGTTAGGCTGTGTCTCAAAACCTAGTTTGCTGACTATCTAGACAGCATTTTCTGCATGAAAAGTCGTGATTTAATAGATAAAACGTTTGGTATTTATACGAAGAGCAACAATAGGCAGTCAGCTGACTGTTGGATTCAGTTGCAGGTGTCTGAGCTAAATGCATAACATAATTGTAAAGGGATTATTCAGGTACTTCAACGTTATTAAAATGAAGGACCTTCAGATGGTCAAAAAGTAGATGATTTACAGTGCTGGCAGGTAGAAGATCTAAACGAGGATTGTTTGCTGCTTACAACACTGTAGTGAGTGTAGCCCCACTAATGTGTGTTTCCTTATTGCAGCTGTAATAAGAAGAACAGGGAGGCTTTACTAACATGGAAACAGAGGAAGTAGCAGCTGAGGCACCTGCAGAACCAGCAACCGAAGTCAAAGATGCAAATACAGAGGAAAGCAAAGAGCCCACAGAAAGCACAGACATTCAGAATCATGTCACAGATGAAAACAAAGAAGGAGCTATAACTGAGAAGGAGGGTGAGTCTTCAAAAGACGTCGACAAACCACCTTGTGACTGGTTGGAGCCACTCGAAGAAGACTGTGACGATTCCCAGAGTGTTGAAGGAGAAGTAGAGAGCCTTGTGGGGAGCGAATGGAGCGGGAGTGTGGTTAGTGTTAGGAAAAGCACTGGAGAGAGAGGTGGCAGAGGTGTTGGGTATGTACATGACCTGGATTCTACTAATTGAACACCTCACAGCAAACTTTTATGAGTTATGCAAAATGAATACATTTTTATGCACTTCACTATTTTCTTAAGCTAAAACGGATGTATGTTTTACTTTTTCTTCTAGGAGACCGAGAAGGAGAGCACAATGCGAGATAGATGAAGACTGGGAAGATTGGCCGTCATTAGGGCAAGGATGGAAACGCAAACAGGTTTTTCGTCGGTCAGGCACCAGTGAAGGACGCAGTGATACATACTATATGAGGTATCATAAAAACGGCTCAATTAAAGGATTAGTTCACCCAGAAATAAAAATGTACTTGCCCTCAGAACATTCAAGATGTAGATAAGTTTGTTTTTTTCCCATCTGTACAGATTTGCACAAATTTAGCATTACAACACTTGCTCACTAATAGATCGTCTGCAGTGAATGCATGGGTGCCGTCAGAATGAGTCCAAACAGCTGATAAAAACAAAACAACAATCCACAAGTAATCCACACAATTCCAGTTTATCAATTAATGTCTTGTGAAGTTAAACGCTGCATGTTTGTAAGGCATTTTAATGTTGAACCACTGTTTGTGGCCAAAATGTGAGTGTGATAACACTTCCTCCAGTGAAAAAGTACATCCGCTTTTGTCCTCTCACATCAAAATATTGAAAACATATTTGTTTAGAACTGTTTTGGACAGTTTTTGCTTGTAAATGTTGCTTGATCTGTGCATATTTCTCTCCTAATTCTAACGAGATGTTATTTCACTGGAAAAAAGCAATATTATGGATGGAGGACTCGTATTTTAACCAGAAGCAATGGTTTGAAGTTAAATGTCTTGATGAATTTATTACAAGCATGCAGCTTTTCACTTCACAAGATGTTAATTGACATAATCGTGTGGATTATTGTGATGTTTTTATCAGCTGTTTGGACTCTGGCATCCATTCACTGCAGAGGATCCATTGGTGAGTAAATGTGGCACTTTCATTTTGCATTCATTTTATAATTATTTTTTCCTTTCAGTCCAAGAGGTCATAAAGTAAGAAGTAGGGTTGAGCTTGTGAAATATATAAGTGAATCTGTGGACCTCACAAATTTTAATTTTAAAACGGGCCAGTTTCTTGGTGAAGGGCCTCAAAGAAGAAAGGTGAGATGGTCAGCATGCTCTCTTAATTTTTAGCTTCAATTTATTCACATATTTCCCACTAATACCTACGTTCTGGTATCTATAGAGAAGGAAACTGGATTCTCCCCAGGCACACATTTCTGTACCTGGTTTTCCAAATGAATTGGCAGATACAAGTGGTGGTAATCCAGGATCTTCAGCTAGTCTCAGCTACGGGACGGCTCCGAAGTTCAGCTCATATTCAGTCCAAAAGGGTGCCAATACAGTGACCACGCCCAAATGCAGTACCTATGCTAGTCCTGAGACAGATACCGCTTTACCAAGTGCCACTGCACAACTTACTGTTGATCTGACTGAAGATTCTGCGAATCCAACTCCTCCTCCTTTGGGCGGTTCAGTGTCTGTGGCCCCAGATAGGCCTGTCAATGGTGCCAGTGGAAATCCACAAAAATGTTTTGGGTAGGCAGTTTTTTTTTTTCTTACACTATAGCCTAAATGTCAAAAACAGTGGTGATTAATATCTTTCTTCACTCTGTTCTTTTTGGTTGTACTCAGTGTCTGCCTAAAATGTCATAAAACCTATACTTTTGAAGAGGGACAAACTTTATGCCAGAATTGCAGGCTAGAGGGTAACACATGTAAGTCAAAATGTAGTCATTTATTTTCAAATTTGTGAGTGCAAGCAAGCAAAAGTGTATTTCAGCTAACATTGTTGTTGTTGTTTTTCTCTGTTGGTTTAGCAATAGTAAGACGAAGAAAACCCTACAAAAAGGTAAGTTTTTTTTTTTTTTTTTTGCCTTTATGAAATGTTGCCTTACAAATAAAAACATTAACTTTATTTAATTTTTTCTTAGCGGGTTCCATGTGGCCGATGCCGGGCTTGCCAAAATACCGTGGACTGTGGAAAATGTGTTAGTTGCAGAAATGGTCGGCTACGCCTTCGACTTAATATCCACTCTCGTAAAGTCGTCAAGTGTCGCAAACGGAAGTGTTTGCGCCCCATCCGTAAAGACAGGGCTGTAAAGGTAATTTTTTTTAATTTATTTTTTTCAGTCAGTAGATGATATTCTATGTTATGTAAGGACATTTGTATAAGAATATAGTTAAACTGTTACAATATTCTATATAATAAGTGGCCTTAGAAAGTGTTTGAACCATAGCCCACATTTGCAATGTCAAACTAGAGGTCGACCGACATGGGTTTTTCTCTGGCCGATGCCGATACTTAGAAATCAGGGCGGCCGATATATGATGCTGATTTCTTTGGCCGATTTTCATAAAAGAGAGTTTGAGTAAATGATTATTGCAGGTTACAAGGTAGTAGTAGCCTAAATCATAGTACAAACCCGATTCCAAAAAAGTTGGGACACTGTACAAATTGTGAATAAAAAAGGAATGCAATAATTTACAGATCTCATAAACTTATATTTTATTCACAATAGAATATAGATAACATATCAAATGTTGAAAGTGAGACATTTTGAAATGTCATGCCAAATATTGGCTCATTTTGGATTTCATGAGAGCTACACATTCCAAAAAAGTTGGGACAGGTAGCAATAAGAGGCCGGAAAAGTTAAATGTACATATAAGGAACAGCTGGAGGACCAATTTGCAACTTATTAGGTCAATTGGCAACATGATTGGGTATAAAAAGAGCCTCTCAGAGTGGCAGTGTCTCTCAGAAGTCAAGATGGGAAGAGGATCACCAATTCCCCCAATGCTGCGGCGAAAAATAGTGGAGCAATATCAGAAAGGAGTTTCTCAGAGAAAAATTGCAAAGAGTTTGAAGTTATCATCATCTACAGTGCATAATATCATTCAAAGATTCAGAGAATCTGGAACAATCTCTGTGCGTAAGGGTCAAGGCCGGAAAACCATACTGGATGCCCGTGATCTTCGGGCCCTTAGACGGCACTGCATCACATACAGGAATGCTACTGTAATGGAAATCACAACATGGGCTCAGGAATACTTCCAGAAAACATTGTCGGTGAACACAATCCACCGTGCCATTCGCCGTTGCCGGCTAAAACTCTATAGGTCAAAAAAGAAGCCATATCTAAACATGATCCAGAAGCGCAGGCGTTTTCTCTGGGCCAAGGCTCATTTAAAATGGACTGTGGCAAAGTGGAAAACTGTTCTGTGGTCAGCAGTGTTAATTTTGACAGCAAATTTTGATTTAGTTTTAGTCATAGTCTTTTGACTAAAATACCATTTAGTTTTAGTCATATTTTAGTCATTTGAATTGTTTTTAGTTTTAGTCGACTAAATATCATAACATTTTAGTCGACTAAATCTACAGTAAATTTAGTCGGCTAAAATCTAATGGGTTTAGTTACAGTGCATTTATTTAGCATTTCTCTAAAATTTCCAAACTCATTATATAGGTTTGATATTAAGGTATTATCATGATAGACATCAATTTAACTGCAGTGACACACAACATGCCTTTATGTTAAAATTAAATAAAACCACTTCTCATAAAGAACAAGAACATGGTCTTCTTTTTAACGAAATACCAATGGTTATATAGGATAATTATCCATTCTTTATACCAACTTGTTTACCATATTCTTCATTCTTTCAAGCAGACATATTTATTTCTATAAATAAATTGAAATGAACCTTTAGGGCTACTAAAGTTTTTCAGTCAAGAGCAGTGAGTGATTTTCTGTCTTTCTTCTGTTGCTTGATTAACATCAATGACAGAGACAATAGCAACTTAATTAGACTACTATCCCTTTAAAACCGAACGCACAGCTGCAATGGATGCAATGTACTGATGCACGTTCTCCCTACTGTTTACGTTCACTTAAGACGTAATTGACTGTGTTTATGTGAATGCTCGTCAAAACGGCATCATTTCATGTGTAATTCTCCGCGCACGCGACGCAAGAGAGTACTCGCGCGCTGTGAGACGCGCTTTCTGTGTGTGTATGCTTCAGTGTCTGTGCTCAGAAAACCTGACCGAATCGAGTTCTCTCTTGCGTCGTCAGATTTATCCATATGTCTGCTCTTCTCTTACTCCCACATATTGATATTTTTGAACGTTTTATGAGACGTGCAGCAAGTGTATTATAGCTTATGTCCTGCTGGTTCATATGTATGCATCTAACCTCCTAACTACACACTGCAGAACTATGTTCTGATTGAATCTCTTTCCAAATCATCCCTCCCTAACATTTTCGTCTCGTTTTTATTCGTTGACGAATATGTCAATAGATTTTCGTCATAGTTTTTGTCATTCAAAAAGAGTTTTCGTTCGTCATCGTCTCGTTGTCGTCGGTGAAAAAAATGTCGTTGACGACAATTATGACGAAAATTATTCGTCAACGAAATTAACACTGGTGGTCAGACGAATCAAAATTTTAAGTTCTTTTTGGAAAACTGGGACGCCATGTCATCCGGACTAAAGAGGACAAGGACAACCCAAGTTGTTATCAGCGCTCAGTTCAGAAGCCTGCATCTCTGATGGTATGGGGTTGCATGAGTGCGTGTGGCATGGGCAGCTTACACATCTGGAAAGGCACCATCAATGCTGAAAGGTATATCCAAGTTCTAGAACAACATATGCTCCCATCCAGACGTCGTCTCTTTCAGGGAAGACCTTGCATTTTCCAACATGACAATGCCAGACCACATACTGCATCAATTACAACATCATGGCTGCGTAGAAGAAGGATCCGGGTACTGAAATGGCCAGCCTGCAGTCCAGATCTTTCACCCATAGAAAACATTTGGCGCATCATAAAGAGGAAGATGCGACAAAGAAGACCTAAGACAGTTGAGCAACTAGAAGCCTGTATTAGACAAGAATGGGACAACATTCCTATTCCTAAACTTGAGCAACTTGTCTCCTCAGTCCCCAGACGTTTGCAGACTGTTATAAAAAGAAGAGGGGATGCCACACAGTGGTAAACATGGCCTTGTCCCAACTTTTTTGAGATGTGTTGATGCCATGAAATTTAAAATCAACTTATTTTTCCCTTAAAATTATACATTTTCTCAGTTTAAACATTTGATATGTCATCTATGTTGTATTCTGAATAAAATATTGAAATTTGAAACTTCCACATCATTGCATTCTGTTTTTATTCACAATTTGTACAGTGTCCCAACTTTTTTGGAATCGGGTTTGTAATAATATATTGCTCAAAACTTAAGCACCTTCTCAAAACAGTTCTGAAGCATGCTTTTTGTTTATGTTTGCCGACAGACACCAGTGTTTCCCACAGACTTGGAAATGCAAATTCATTCTCTGCCAGCAGGAGGTGCTGCTGGAGCGGGAGATATAGCGGTTTCCCCGGTAACAGCTGTAATCAAATAAGCGCTGCATTCACAAACACTACTTTATCAGGCATTACAGGAAAGACTAAATGAAAATGACGTCAAAGCTTTTCTGAAGACGGTCGGTTCTTTTCGAAGATACATTCACATAAAAACACCCGTGCTGCATTTTAATTTTGAAACATGCATTGCTTAGTTTATTCAACAAAATATATAAGCCTTTTGGAAAATCTATTTGTGGCGGTCAGTTTTTATATTGTGACGAGCAGCCACAAATAACTCAATGTATGGGAAACACTGGACAGTGTTTTAAAAAAAAAAAAAAGTTCACACACATTACACAGCCTGCAGCTCACGAGTGAAGACATCGTGGAGGCTATTGTCGGACCCAAAGACACATTTCATTAGGAAAGTTAACGTGCACGTTATAATTAGCCCAGAAGTTTCTTCTGAATTGAACGTGTTTCTACCTTCAGGCAAATGACTTGTACTTCAGAATATGATAACTTTCCGGCATCAATTCTAGTAGGATAAAACGTAATTACGCTTTCGAAACAGTCTGTTTTGCCCTGCCATCATTAGCTGAAGCTGTGTTTGAACAAGGTGCTGCTGCAGAGTGTCTCACGCAGCCTCAGAGGGAACGGCGTTCCACAACAACGCTTAGCTGCCCGCAGATGCGCCTGCCTATAAATCGGCCTAATTTGCAGCACAATCGGCTGATGCCGCTTAGTTAAAAAATGCCAAAAAGCGGCCCGATTAATCGGCCGGCCGATCAATCAGTCGACCTCTGTCAAACCAAGGGAATTTAGGTTGTTTTTATGATCTGTTCTGTTTGATGGCTTTGTCAAGTCAAGTCACCTTTATTTATATAGCGCTTTTAACAATACAGATTGTGTCAAAGCAGCTTTACAGTATCAAATAGGAAAGTAGTGTGTCGGTAATGCAAAAGTACAAAAGTAAACACTAAATTTTCAGTTAAAGGCAGTTCATCATTGAATTCAGTGATGTAATCTTCCAACTCAGTTCAGTTCTAATAGTATTTGTGCAATCAAGCCGACGATATCGCTGGAAATTAAGTGTCCCCAACTAAGCAAGCCAGAGGCGGCAGCGGCAAGGAACCAAAACTCCATCGGTGACAGAATGGAGAAAAAAACCTTGGGAGAAACCAGGCTCAGTCGGGGGGCCAGTTCTCCTCTGGCCAGACGAAACCAGCAGTTTGTGCTGAGGACTTATCTGGTTCCCGAGGTCTTGTCCCGATGGCCGTCTAGGAGACAAGGTCTTCACTGGAGATCTGTCTCTGGGGCTCATCTAGTTGTCCTGATCTCCGCTGACATTCAGGGCTGTAGAGGTCGTCTCAAGGTGCTGATCCACCATCTGGGCTGGATACGGACAGGATCCGGGTGACTGACTTTGTCAGAACCTCAGTTTTGTACTGCCCCCGCTGGTGTCTTTTTACATTGTACTTTTGTTTCCACATGGCATTTGTGTCATAAATTAAATTAAATGCACAATGAAATCCACACATTTTCATGAATTATTTAATGGTTTAAAAGTTTGGGGTTGTTAAGAGTCTTTTATGCCCACCAAGACTACATTTATTTGATCGAAAATGCAGTAAAAATGGTAATATTGTTAAATATTATTATAAATTTTATAATTAAACCGTTTTCTACTTTTATATTTAAGACACAATTTATTCCTGTGATGGCTAAACAGAATTTCCAGCAGCTTCAGAAGTCATTTTAATATGCTGATTTGGTCCTCCGGTAATTATTATTATGATGAAAACATTTTTGTGGAAGCAATGAAACTTTTTTTTTTTTTTCTTTTAGGATTCCTTGAACTAAAAATTCAAAAGTACAGGATTTATTTGAAGTAGAAATCGTTTGTAACAATATAAATGTCTTCACTGAATAAAATGCTAATTTCTTAAAGAAAATAAAAAATCTTACAGACCTCAAACTTTTGAACAGTAACTTTGAGTTACTCTTTGTGTCTAATGATCAAATTATCTTTACTCATCTTTATCTAATCCACAGGCATCAAAGTGGCAGTTTCCAAACACGGCCAGATCACTAAGCACAGCTTCAAATATTTCTCAAGTGAGCATAAAATGCTTTAAACTACAATGTTCTTTTCACACAGTGCTTCATTAGGCTTGTAAAAAAAGTTTTAATCATTCAGTCTCCCTCTTCTTTTATTTTTCAGCCCTCAGTCTCAGAAGATTTTGAGGAATCACAGGTAACAGTTTTATAAATAGTCTCTCAGAGTAATCTGAGGGATTCCTGTAGAACAACTATATCTAAATGTTGTTTTCCTGTAAGCAGAGCTCCTATCTGCAGTACAGTGACTCAGAGGATCTGTCTATGTTCTTTGGGGGTAATGATGGTGACAGTGGCCTGGATGAGGTAGAGTTCTAGCTAGCCAGTTAAATACACTGCAGTATCTGTTGGTTTAGCAATAGTAAGACGAAGAAAACCCTACAAAAAGGTATTTTTTTATGTTTGTTTTTTTGGCTTTATGAAATGTTGCCTTACAAATAAAACCATTAATTTTTTTTTTTTTTCTTAGCGGGTTCCATGTGGCCGATGCCGGGCTTGCCAATATACCGTGGACTGTGGAAAATGTGTTAGTTGCAGAAATGGTCGGCTACGTCTTCGACTTAATATCCACTCTCGTAAAGTCGCTAAGTGTCGCAAACGGAAGTGTTTGCGCCCCATCCGTAAAGACAGGGCTGTAAAGGTAATTATTTTTATTTTTTTATGTTTATGATATTCTATGTTAGGGCTGTCCAAACTCGGTCCTGGAGGGCCGGTGTCCTGCAGAGTTTAGCTCCAACCCTAATTAAACACACCTGAAGCAGCTAATCAAGCTCTTACTAGGCATACTAGAAGCTTCCATGCAGGTGTGTTGAGGCAAGTTGGAGCTAAACTCTGCAGGACACCGGCCCTCCAGGATCAAGTTTGGACAGCCCTGTTCTGTGTTATGTAAGGACATTTGTGTAAGAATAAGAATATAGTTAAACTGTTACAATATTCTAAATAATAAGTAGCCTTAGAAAGTGTTTGAACCATTGCCCACACTTGCAATGTCAAACTAGAGGTCGACCGATATGTCTCTTTTTCTCTGGCCGATGCGATACTTAGAAACCAGGGCAGCTGATGGCCGATATGTTTGGCCGTTTTTCTCCCCCCCCCCCCTTCATCTCATAAAAGAGAGTTTGAGTAAATTATTAGTGCAGGTTACAAGATAGTAATAGTAGTTGTAGTAGTAGCCTAATTCATAGTAATAATATATTGCTCAAAACTCAAGCACCTTCTCAAAACAGTTCTGAATATTACTTTTTGTTTGTTTGCTGACAGACACCAGTGTTTCCCACGGACTTGCAAATTCATTCTCTGCCAGCAGGAGGCGCTGCTGGAGCGGGAGATATAGTGGTTTCCCCGGTAACGGCTGTAATCAAATAAGCACTGGGTTCACAAAAGCTACTTTATCAGGCATTACAGGAAAGGAATGAAAATTACATCAAAGCTTTTCTGAAGACGGTCTGTTCTTCTCGAAGATACATTCATATAAAAACACCTGCGCTGCATTTTAATTTTGAAACGTGCAGTGCTCAGTTTATTCAACGAAGTATAAGCCTTTTGGAAAATCTATTTGTGGCAGTCAGTTTTTATATTGTGACGAGCCACCACAAATAACTCAGTGTATGGGAAAAACTGCTATAAGTCAAATGGCCATAATCTAAGTGATATAAAAAAAAAAAGTTCATACATATTACACAGCCTGCAGCTCACGTGCGATGACATCGTGGAGGCTATTGTCGGACCCAAAGACACATTTCATTAGGAAAGTTAACGTGCACGTTATAATCAGCCCAGACGTTTCTTCTGAATTGAACGTGTTTTTACTTTCACATGCAAATAACTTGTACTTAAGAATATGATAACTTTCCGGCATCAATTCTAGTAGGGTAAAACGAAATTACACTTTCGAAACGGTCTGTTTTCCCCTGCCATCATTAGCTGAGGCTGTGTGAGTGTGAGTTGCTCTGTCTCACGCAGCCTCAGAGGGAGAGAGATTCTCTGGTATGGTGTTCCACTACAACACTTAGCTGCCCGCAGATGCGCCTGCCTATAAATCGGCCTAATTTGTAGCACAATCGGCCGATGCAGATTAATTACAAAATGCCAAAAATCGTCCCGATTAATCGGCCGGCCGATCAATCAATCAGTCGACGTCTGTCAAACCAAGGGAATTTAGGTTGTTTTTATGATCTGTTCTGTTTGATGGCTTTGTCAAGTCACCTTTATTTATATAGCGCTTTTAACAATACAGATTGTGTCAAAGCAGCTTTACAGTATCAAATAGGAAAAGTGTGTGTCGGTAATGCAAAAGGACAATAGTAAACACTTAATTTTCAGTTAAAGGCAGTTCATCATTGAATTCAGTGATGTCATCATCCAGCTCAGTTCAGTTCTAATAGTATTTGTGCAATCAAGTTGACGATATCGTTGGAAATGATAAGTGTTCCTTACTAAGTAAGCCAGAGGCGACAGCGGCAAGGAACTAAAACTCCATCAGTGACAGAATGGAGAAAAAACTTTGGGAGAAACCAGGCTCAGTCGGGGGGCTAGTTCTCCTCTGGCCAGACGAAACCAGCAGTTTGTGCTGAGGTCTCATCTGGTTCCCGAGGTCTTGTCCTGATGGCTGTCTAGGAGACTAAGTCTTCACTGGGGATCTGTCTCTGGGGCTCATCTAATTGTTCTGATCTCCGCTGACATTCAGGGCTATAGAGGTCATCTCTAGGTGCTGATCCACCATCTGGGCTGGATACGGACAGGATACGGGTGACTGACTTTGTCAGAACCTCAGTTTTGTACTGCCCCCGCTGGTGTCTTTTTACATTGTACTTTTGTTTCCACGTGGTATTAGTGTCATAAATTAAATGCACAATGAAATCCAAACATTTTCAGGAATTACTTAATTGTTTAAAAGTTTGGGGTTGGTAAGAAAGTGTTTTATGCTTACCAAGACTACATTTATTTGATCGAAAATACTGTGAAAATGGTAATATTGTTAAATATTATTATAATTTTAATAATTAAACAGTTTTCTACTTTTATATATTTTAAGACACAATTTATTACTGTGATGGCTTAACAGAATTTTCAGCAGCCATTACTCCTGCTGTTACATGTTCTTCAGAAATCATTTTAATATGCTGATTTGGTCCTCTGGTAATTATGTTGAAAACATTTTTGTGGAAGCAACGCAGCTTTTAGGATTCCTTGATAAATAAAAAGTACAGGATTTATTTGAAGTAGAAATCTTTTGTAACAATATAAATGTCTTCAATGAATAAAATGCTAATTTCTTTAAAAAAGAAAAGGAAAAAATCTTACAGACCTCAAACTTTTGAACAGTAACTTTGAGTTACTCTTTGTCTAATGATCAAATAATCTTTACTCAGCTTTATCTAATCCACAGGCATCAAAGTGGCAGTTTCCAAACACGGCCAGATCACTAAGCACAACTTCAAATATTTCACAAGTGAGCATAAAATGCTTTAAACTACAATGTTCTTTTCACACAGTGCTTCATTAGACTTGTAAAAAAGTTTGTCATTCAGTCTCCCTATTCTTTTATTTTTCAGCCCTCAGTCTCAGAAGATTTAGAGGAATCACAGGTAACAGTCTTATAAATAATCTCTCAGAGTAATCTGAGGGATTCCTGTAGAACAACTATATCTAATTGTTGTTTTCCTGTAAGCAGAGCTCCTATCTGCAGTACAGTGACTCAGAGGATCTGTCTATGTTCTTTGGGGGTAATGATTGTGACAGTGGCCTGGATGAGGTAGAGTTCTAGCTAGCCAGTTAAATACACTGCATCTATACACTGCAGTAACATGATCTAAGTGCCTTGATCACAGATATGCACATTGCTTGAAGAGATTCACAAGTATTTGTTCTCTTCTTAGTTTGGCTATATTGCATTTTTTAAGAACTTTTCAGGCTTAAGCTGCAAATATTTAATACATTCAGATGTAATCAGAGACTTAAAACGTTGTCCTGAATATTCTTCAAATAGTGATTTTTGTTTTCATGATTTGCAGATGGGTGTACCAAAAGTACGTCGCCGCTCCTGTGGGAAGTGTAAAGGCTGTGTTCGCCGTACAGACTGCGGAAGCTGTGATTTTTGCATGGACAAACCCAAATTTGGAGGCAGAAATAAAAAAAGACAGAAATGCCGTCTGCGACAGTGCCAAAGAGAGGCTATGGTGGGCTTCCATAATATCATTTGAATTGTATTATTTGTGTTGACTTTTTCATATGAATGAGTGTTGTTTTATGGTGCATTATTTTGAAACCTTTAGTTGTCCACTAAATCTTGTCTTTTTTTGGTTCATATAATAATATTTGTTTTTATGTAATATATTATATAACATGTTTACCTGTTTATTGAGAGTGAATTTTGACTATTTAGTGAGAATTTAACTTGTTAACAATTAATGACTTCTATAAACTTGTTCTTTTAAAATAATCTATCCAAAAAAAAACAAATACACAAACTGAGCCTAGTACTGTTACTAACTATGTGTATTTTGGTCAAGTGTATGACAAAGTGTAGTTTAGTCGAAATTTGTGTTGAATCAAAACAGTTAAATCCCTTATGATTCTTCCGTATTATTACATGCCTGTTATATGTTCAGTAATTGTGCAAAAAAAGGATAATCTTGTCTCAATGTTTGTTTACCAGAAGCATTTGCTGCCCATGGATGAAGCAGAGATGCTTTTTTCTCAGGGCTGGGTTACACACGGCAGGCCACGGTACACATATGGACGTGGTAGACCCAGGTCCAAGAAGTTGTGGGATTTTGAGGTTTCAGATAACGAGGCTGAATCGTATGTGCCAAAGGCTTCCTCGGGTGTTGCCCAGGTGCTGAATCGGAACAGACTCCTTCATCCCAACCACAATAGAAAGGTATTCCAGAGTCCTTAAAGTGTTTCCGCTTGCTCCGGTTTGCTCTCAATAACTTTTTCTTCTTGGTTCTATTTTTGTTGTTTTAGGCTTATGTTTATGCTGATGTTGCTAACAGTCATTTGATGAACAACATCCCACTCTACAATCCACAGAAAGTTGAGGTATGTTTTCACCATGAAAATGAATATAATACTCATATAAAAGTTATAATGATTCCTTAAATGAATCCCAGAGCAGTTTTCCCTAGACATATCTAAGCTTATTTGGTTTTGTTGCATTTATTTGAACAGACCTATATAAACATGTTCGTATCTCATTTTTCTCATCCCTATCTCTTGAGAAGATGAGCCCTCAGTTGCACATAGGACGGGCGGAGATGATCAAAGAAAACAGGCTTCAAGGCAGTGGTATCAGTAGCAGAGCCCTTCTGTCTGCGGTAAGCTCCTTATGCCTGTCTGTTTTCAGCTTAAACAAATAAAAACAAACAAAGATTAGCAAGTGGGAAATAAACAGTAAGCCAGTAAGGTTATCTGAGGTGCTGTCTTACCTTAGGTTGGGTGGTGAAAGTAAAATAAATTCAAGATTGTAGTTGTACCAATCAGTGTTTGATCTAACCAGTGTGCATGCATAGCTGTACGCTTCTGATATTCCCACGCAGAGAGGAAAAAATGAGGTGCAGAAGGCAGACTTAAAGTGATGAATTTAAAGCTGTATGAGAAGGCAGTGTTCCAGTAATTACCTTGATTTTTGGTTGTCTTGACAATAAAGTCCTGTTTTCCTTCACATTATCATTAGAAAACAAGTCTGAAAATAACAGTAATGCATGGCCTTTAGATAATGTTTTAAATAAAATATTTGTAACATGTATAAAAAAAAATACTTTTTAAATAAATTAATACTTTGGATGCAATGAATTGATCAAAAGTGACAGTAAATTACATTTATATTGTTGGAAACGATTTCTATTTTAAACAAATTCCATCGTTTTGAACTTTCTGTTCAAACATACAAAACTTTTATAACAATTTCCACAAACATATTAGGCAGCACAACTGTTTTTAACATTAATAATAATAAGAATGCTGACTTGAGCATCAAATCGGAATGATTTCTGAAGGATCATGTGACACAAAACATGTTGAAAATTCAGCTTTGCCATCACAGGAATTATTTTTCAAATTTATGTTAAATTGTAAATTTTAAAGTTACGAGATTTAAGTAATGATTTTAACCATATATATCATTTCTATACATATTTTGCTATATATTTATTGCCACTTACCATTTATTTAGAGACCAGAGTTTCTTCCTATGGCAATTCCACCAAACTGCCCTGGAGAGAGTTTGAGGGTAGGGTATCGATCACAAGGTTCAGCAGGTCAGGAACCATGTCAAGAAGAGCAACAGGAGGACGAGTCTTGTCCGTCGGTAAGAAGCCGTTATAGGCATACGGTGTGTGATATGGAAGTCGTGGGAGTAGCAGTGATTATGTACATCTGGCTTTTGCAGATCACTCAGATATTCAGCATGGCAGACAGTGACCCCACCATCCAAGGCATCGACGTCAATCATGAACTGATGCCTCTCCTGAGATCTCTTCGTAGCATGGTACTTCCTGTCCTCTGGTTCTGTGTTGTGGTGGAAGGCCCTCAGTTACAGCTGATGCAGTGCTCTAAGCGCTCCACTATGGCAGACACCATCATTCATATTGAGCCCAACTTCCACTACCACATCAGCGTCCAGGGACAGCCGCTCCTGCCCACCCACAGACTCTACGACAGTCACCCGTCTCGTCTCACCACTACAAAAGAGATTGTTGCCCTCCTCGAGGACCTAGAAATGTACTCTGTCTGCCAGGGCTCAGGGCACAAAAAATCCACGACTGGGTCAGAGCCTGTGGTTCCTGAACGGGTGGCTACCTGTGACTTCCTCGTTTTTTCAGAAACAGAACGCTGTGAAAAATGCAAAACTCTACAAAAAGTATAGAGAGACTATTCTGCACATGGGAATTGCTCTTCAAGTAATACATCTTCTATTTTCAAATTTTGAACTATTCTAGAATATCTTTCGACTCTGTTTTGCACTGTTTTGCTTTTTGTTTTTTTCAGAAGGGTGCCAGCATTACATTGACTGATGAATCAGTTTTTGGTTACTTTAATCCACAAAAATGGACTAATATTATGTCCCACATTAACAGGATAGTTTGCCCAAAAATAAAAATGATGTCATTATTTACTTACCCTGGTGTTCTAATGTTGTATGTCCTTCTTTCTTTTGTGGACAGCAAACAAACAGCAGCAGGGTGCGTAAATGATGACTGAGAACTATCCTTTTAATGAGTGACCACTAAACATGTAGATGTTTTTTTAGTTTTTTACCCTAGAATATGTGACACGTTTTGGTACCTACTATGGCTAAGGATGCTCATTGAATCCTGGTCATATAAATGGAGGTAGTGAATGGGCATGTTTTACACAATCAAACATTGAGCAGTTTAACTGTACATCTTGCCTTGCACTAAAGTTGTAATAGTGCTTCACATCTATTTTGGTTTAATTCCTCACACCAATGATATCTGTACATGTGTTAATGCTTATGTACTTCTCAGGGGGGATTTTTCAGAATGCATTAATCAGGTGGAAGATCCATGTTTGTTAAAGATTTAATATTTGCTGTATGATATGGGATGAGGCTGCTTTTGTTTTGGATGGACAATTTTGTAAATAGTGCAAGTGGTGGCAGAGAAATTAGATAAAAAAAAATAGCGAGATTGTTTTTTTTATAGACGTCTTTTGCTTTCCAGAATTTGTTTCCTCTGTTACGAAACACTTTGAATTAAGTTTGTACGTGCTTTCATATAAATAATCTGATTTATTTCTGTTTATTTAATAAATCATATCCGTTGGATGACTGCCATTATGTGCTCAAGGCAATAGATATCACCATATTTTGCCAGTTAATTAATCACAATACATTAAATTTTATATTACAAGTTTCCTCAAATGTATTTTATTGGTATATAAGAGTTAAAGATTTTTACAGGGGGGGATTCTGGATATCTCTTTGTCAATGTCAACGGTAAGAAAAGGAATGAAATATTACTTAAATTAGTGCAAATATGTCAACAAACTCCTATGTAAAAATAATGGAATAAATTGGAAGCCAATAGTGAAAGTGCTACTCAAGTTGGAGAAGTTTAAATGTGTGTTTTGGATGATTTATTTTCACTAGTTTGATAGATGATGTGTAATGAAAGCAAAATGCGCCAAAACTATTTTTATTTGTAATGTGTTGCCTTTATAAGGAGTCATTCATTAACTTAATTTAAATGCCAGACTTTAAAAAGCATATCGGATGTCGGAACAAAAACTCGTTTTATCATACGGTTGCTGCAGCATCCACATGTAAATTTCCTCCTGCGGTATCATGTATCAATTATGCAATACACACATACACCAAAGGGGGCGCCATAGCACATTATAATTGCACCTCTGCATTCAGTTCGTGCAAAGTTGAATCTAAAATTATATATTTTTTTATGTTGTTATTCAGACAATATAAATTTTTCTAAATAGTTCATTATTTGCACATGAAATGCTCATGTGTTCACTAGTCAACCTGCTATTTTGTCGTTGCAAACAGACTATTAACATCCTAGAAAGCAATGCAAACCTCAGTGTAGTTTGTCAGTTGGGTCTATATAAATAGGCGAGACTGAAGGAGTTAATCAGACAAGTGGATGCGTGTTGCTCTTCCCTGTTTGCCAGTCTTGTTCCAGAGGTGTGACAGCGCTTTACAGTTGATAACTGGGATGAATGCTGAAATGTGAGAGAAGATGTTATAATATCATCGTGCTGGCGCGATGCAGGGACACTGTACACGTTTTGCATTAAGGGGAGGATGTGATCTGCAAGATGTGACTGAGGAGCGCCGCAGACGAATATTAATTGGCATCGCAGGTCCGTGTGCAGTTCTCATGATATCTTCTCTTAAATGCCGCGTTTTCTTAAACAGGCAGCCTTTAATGGGAGTAATATATGAAAAATGAACAGCACTAGATTTATGGGTTGGATACGGCAGACGTATATGCTACCTAAAATGCAGGGACGCATGGGGAAAAAATCTGCCTGCTGTCCTGTTAAGATTTCTAGGACATTTTTGGTGTTGTGATGAATATTTTTAGAAAATATCCTGTCATTGAAAACCAGCGTTTACATTCTCTTATTCGCGTCTCATTCATCCAGCATGTAATTCTTGCTGATGAAAGCGCATGGCTTTCAACGGGATTTCCCGTGGCATGTTGCTATGCAATGGATTAATGATGCAAAACAGTCACACCTGTTATTTGTCTGCTTGAATTGATTAACAGTAAATGTGTCGTGTGTAAATGCATGTGTTCTCTCGGATAAGCCACTCTGATCAACAATGCAATACTACGTATCCTGACGTGTGTCTTAGTTTGATTCATTTCAGTGATTCGAATCTTTTGAATCAGTTACTTAAAAGATTCATCCAGTGACCCTTTACACAGGTTACATCGCCAGTAGGTGGCCACAAGTCTGAATTCGGAATAGCATCGTTTTACTATTTCATCATTTCATAACGATAAGAAGCATGCTAGCTATTACGAATTCATTTTGTGTGTCTTGAGTGAGTCACTTAATCGATTCTTTAGAAATACCGAATCGTTCACCATCGTTTTATAATTCTCAAATATTTTTTGTCTATAAATCTACTAATAGACAACAGAAAGAACAATTAACTGTTATAAATGTATATTCAGTTGTCAACTGCTAGTCATGATTTTTATCCAGCTATATAGCATAAATAGATCCATTTCATTACCACCCTTGCAGTATTTCAATTGCATATTGTCATTTGCAGGGCCATAACAACATTTTATGTACTTCTTAAACAAATACGATGTTTACACTTGCAAAAAGTTCCATGGTAGGCTATTCAATGCACCACTGTCATAGCTATATTATCATAGCTTTTTTTTTTTTTTTTAGTTTTAGTAAGTTTGTGTTTTTGTCATTTTTATTACTTTAAAGTAATAAAAATGACAAAAACATAAACTTACTAAAACTTAAAAAAAGCTTATGATAATATAGCTATAACAGTGGTGCATTGAATACCATGGATTAATCAGGATTTTTTCATGTATTTTTATATACATCACAAATTTACACAGTACACACACATATATTTTGTAAACAAACTTCTATGTTGAGTGCGATTAAGCGGGATTAATCATTTTGCAGCCCTAAAAAATATCAATAGGCTATTATATGAAAAAAACTCTCTCTTGGCTTGCTCCCATCAGGGTTCTAATATTTAATATTTTTTAGGGCTGCAAAATGATTAATCCCGATTAATTGCATTCAACATAGAAGTTTGTTTACATACTATATGTGTGTGTACTGTGTATATTTATGATGTATAAAAACATACACACACATACATGTATATATTAAGGGAAAATATGTTAGATTTATATATAAAATATATATTTATATATAATATAAATTATATACAAGTATAAATGTATATACATACAATCTTTTAAAATATATAAATAAATGTGTGTGTATTTATACATACATAATAAATATACACAGTAGACACACATAGAGTATGTAAACATAAACTTTTATTTTGAATGTGATCAATCACAATTAATCGTTTTGCAGCCCCGCTTTGTCAATTAACAAAACTAATTTTATTAGTTTGTTAACAGGAACAATACTGACCTGCAGACATACAGCACAAATTTGACAAGGGTTGGTGTGGCATTTATATCATGATTAATTTGTATGACAATAAACAAATTTGCCCATTCATTTAAATGAGACATTTACATTTTGCCTATCATAGCACATAATGAACTGCACTTCTATAATTGAAACTCTCTCAATCACGTCCCACTATGTTCACTGCTAGCTGAGGATGGTGAGTGTGGTTTGAAGTGTCTAGACTCTGAGTCACTCTGCTTTGCAAAACACAGATTTCTTGCTCCATCTAGCACTGTCAAGAGTGTATTTTCAGCAGATCTCTTCTGTTTTTGAGCTCCTCCTCCAGGGCGCACTGGCAATAAAGAGTTCAATTGTGGCTTGATGTTGTTACCATGTGCACACAAGCAGGCACTAAAGACTCGGGCTAACATCTGTTTAGCTTGTTATTTTTTCACTCTTGTCTCATTTGCAATATTTTAGATGGCTATAGGGAGGGAGTGATAATATATCACAGCTAAATGCTTAAAGGGATAATAAATGCCATTGACTTCCATTGTATTGACAAAGACAACACTGAAACATTATTTAAAGTAGTTTTTTTATGTTCCATACAGGTTTGGATTGACAGAGTGACAGAATTTTCATTTTTGGGTTAACAATCCCTTTAAAGGCTTGAGTCATGTCCACAAATTATAGTGCAGGGTGTGAGTGTTAGTGTTTAAACAAATGGCTTTCTGTTATCTGTCCAGCTGACCCCAGGACAGGGTCTGATGTGGCAAAACACTGTCTCCACCTCGGCTAGGCTGTGAAATGTACATGTTTTCACAGAGGGATTTACCACAGTGTTGCCAAGCTGTGGTCAGCTTTGTTGCTGACTGTCTGTTTTGTCTTTGTTTATCCAGTAGTAAAGAAAATATGGAGGAAAGAATTTTGTCTTTGGGTGGACAAGAAAGAAGAGTTGAGCAATTACTCAGGCATGAATAACACAAATTTAAACTGCTATTCAACTATTCAAGGAGAGATTTCACTTTTTGTTGGGTTTTGTAGCCTCTGATGTTCTGTAGTCAAATTTTGTTCACTTCATGAACAAATTAAAAGTTATTTTTCCCTTTTTTACAGCATACAGTTAAGCATGACCAGACATTCTAAAACATTCCAGAAAACTAGTATTCTTTGTAAAAATCTGTGTTGGTATTGTTAACTAAATCTAAAACGAAAACTATTAAAATGCTGTTTTTGTTCATTGAAACTAACATTACTAAAACTTAAACTACAATTAAAATGAAAACTGAAAATATACAAATAAAAGCTAATTCAAAATATTATTAAATACTACAAACCGAATTCGGGAAATGTTGGGACATTTTTTAAATTTGAATAAAATGAAAACTAAAAGACTTTCAAATCACATGAGCCACTATTTTATTCACAATAGAACATAGAGAACATAACAAATGTTTAAATGGAGAAGTTTTACACTTTTATTCACTAACAGAGCTCATTTCAAATTTGATGCCTGCTACAGGTCTCAAAAGTTGGCACGGGAGCAACAAAGGGCTGAAAAAGCAATACATTTTTAAAAGATTCAGCAGGGAGAACATCTAGCAACTAATTAAGTTAATTGACATCAGGTCTGTAACATGATTAGCTATAAAAGGGATGTCTTAGAGAGGCAGAGTCTCTCAGAAGTAAAGATGGGCAGAGGCTCTCAATCTGTGAAAGAGTGCGTAAAAAGATTGTGGAATACTTTAAAAACAACGTTCCTCAACGTCAAATTGCAAAGGCTTTGCAAATCTCATCATCTACAGTACATAACATCATCAAAAGATGCAGAGAAACTGGAGAAATCTCTGTGTGTAAGGGACAAGGCCGAAGACCTTTGTTGGATGCCCCTGGTTTTCGGGCCCTCAGACGACACTGCATCACTCATCGGCATGATTCTGTCAGTGACATTACTAAATGGGCCCAGGAATACTTCCAGAAACCACTGTTCCATCTGCAGATGCCAACTAAAGCTCTATCACGCAAAAGGAAGCCATATGTGAACATGGTCCACATGACCTACAGTTGTTGACATTACACAATTATACAGAGTATAACCAGCAGTAACATTTCACTGCTGGTTATACTCTGTATAATTGTGTATGTGACAAATAAAATCTTGAATCTTGGTCCAGAAGCGCCGTAGTGTCCTGTGGGCCAGGGCTCATTTAAAATGGACTGTTTCAAAGTGGAAAAGTGTTCTATGGTCAGACAAGTCCAAATTTGACATTCTTGTTGGAAATCACGGACGCCGTGTCCTCTGGGCTAAAGAGGAGAGAGACCTTCCAGCATGTCATCAGCGTTCAGTTCAAAAGCCAGCATCTCTGATGGTACGGGGTGCATAAGTACACACGGTATGGGCAGCTTGCATGTTTTGGAAGGCACTATAGTATGAATGCTGAAAGGTATATAAAGGTTTTAGAGCAACATATGCTCCCCTCCCCTCCATATTTCAGGGAAGGCCTTGTGCATTTCAGTAGGACAATGCAAAACCATATACTGCAGCTATTACAACAGCATGGCTTCATAGTAGAAGAGTCCGGGTGCTGAATTTGCCTGCCTGCAGTCAAGATCTTTCACCTATAGAGAACATTTGGCGCATCATTAAATGAAAAATATGTCAAAGATGACCACAAACTCTTCAGCAGCTGGAAACCTATATCAGGCAAGAATGGGACCAAATTCCAACACCAAAACTCCAGAAACTCATAATCTCGATGCCCAGACGTCTTCAAACTGTTTTGAAAAGAAGAAGAGATGCTACACCATGGTAAACATGCCCCCGTCCCAACTATTTTGAGACCTGTAGCAGGCATCAAATTTGAAATGAGCTCATTTTGTGCATAAAATTGTAAAATTTCTCAGTTTAAACATTTGTTATGTTATCTATGGTCTATTGTGAATAAAATATTGGCTCATGTGATTTGAAATTATTTTAGTTTACATTTTATTCAAATTTAAAAAACGTCCCAACATTTCCAGAATTCAGGTTGTAAAATAGTATGTAAATAATACTAAAATAACTAAAAACTATATAGGTTATAACCTGTATGATGTTATGTCTTTTGTGGAACACAAAAGAAGATATTTTGAGAAATGCTTTAATCTTTATTTGTTGTTACAATGAAACAACAAGGTTGTCAATGGGGTCCAATATTGTTTTGAACCTTGTGGAATTTTATTGGGCAAAAACAGTTGAAACATTATTCTTTTATCGCCTTATATAAAATTATTTATTATCCTATTTTGCATTTTTGCCACTACTAATGAAGATAAATAAGAATTTGGATAAAATGTGACATGATACAAACATTTACATATTAATGGGCACAGTGACATGGTCATAATGTTACCTTGCCATTATATGAAGAGCAAGATACTTGTTAAATGTTTAACACTAAGCAATAAGCATCAAGAGCTTAAGAGGGCAGGTTCTCAATTCTGTAGCTGCTGAAACTGTTTGAACATAGTGGTTGTAGTTTGACCCCTGTAACCTGATCTGCAGAGATCAAAGCGAAACAGAGTAGAGGTTAGCAGGACAGCAGCTGGTTGTTCTTGAGAATCAGATACAAGGAGGGAGGGTCACTGCTGGTCACACTTGCTTCGTGCCTCAGAAGAAGGAGCTATATATTATTATATTGAGAGCACATGCCTCTTTTATCGGTCTGGCCTTTAACTATAATGGTCTTTACTTTTGACAACTTTGTTCACAAATCACTGCTATAGGGTTACATCGATCAATTATAAGTGAATAAAAAGACTGCAGTGTTTCCGCTCATTAAGTGCAATACACTTATACACTTATTTTATATTTCCTGACCTACAGTTGTTGATAATTACAGTCAAATTGCTTTGGAGACTATCAACACTCCATGCCAATTTAAATGTGTCCTCAATTATGTCTTTTTGTTTACTTACAAAATGCATGATTACACTCGCAGTATGGCCCATTAGATGATGCTCAAGTAATTTTTTGGTGACCCAGAAACGCTCTTCTTTGCATCTCTGTTGTATTTTGAACTCAGACGTGATGCAATGACCAGAGCAAGACAGAAAGCGAGAAGCGGCGTAATCTCCAAGCAGTAATCCTCAGTTTCTTTGTGTGCCAGAGCCCTGTTGGTGTGCTAAAACAGGGCAGTGCAAATGAGAGACAGGTCATGACAAGTCCTTGGAATTGCCTTTGTCTGCTTTGAGAAAGCACTTCTCCCCCAAGCGCTAATCTAAGCCCCTCCAATTTCTACAATCAGGTCTCATGGTTGCAAATAGCGTCAGATCCCTCTGCTATGCCAATTCAACATGCTGTCATGTGCAAGAAAAGTGTGTCATAAATTTCTAGGCTGCCTGTTCATATTCAGTTGGTGTCGTCCTGCTCATGTCATTGAGTACGATAGTGTTGTAGCATCCTTTAAAAAATCTTACGACAAAACATATCTACAAGTATTTTACGAAGTAGAAATTTTGCATATGTATAATGCTTTGTACAGAAATGTACAATGAAGGTCAACACTTAAACCTATCTGTCAGTGGGGTATAAGCAGATTGTACGAAAACGTACAAATGAGATTGTACAAATTCATACGAATTAGCCACCAATTAGTTTAATCTTCAATCTAACCATTTCTTTGGCAATAAAATAACAAATGCAGTTAGCAGATAGAGGTGTTCAATAAGTCATTTTTAGTGCTTGAAAGCTCATAAACTCATTTTATGTTCTAGATTTTCTTTGGTCGACTCTTTAATAACATTTTCACCTAATAACATACTGACTTCAAATACGCACGGAATCAAATAATGCTTGATTGTTTTAAAGCAAAATAATTACCTGCAGTATTGTCTCAGTTGTTCTTCCTGAGCACAGAAGAAAGTTAGGAGAATGCTGCATGCAGAGGTCAGTAAATTGCTAAGTAAACACTGCTGACACTTAACGTTTGTTTGACCACATAACTATTGACTTAAAGGAATAGTTAAAGAATTCAGTCATCATTTATTCACCCTCACATCGTTCAAAACCTATGGCATACTTTTAGTCCAGGAAGACAAAATGAGAAATCACGAAGACTGCGCTGGTCTTTTTGAGAATGAATGGTGACTAAAAATGTCAAGCTCTAAAAAGGACAATTACTAAACAGTATACATAAAAGTATCTGCATAACTACTTTAGAATTCTTCTAAACCATATCAATACATTTAATGGTCTATTTTTAAAGCATTTTTATGATAATTTTGTCCTTTTTGAGACTTGGCATCTTCAGTCAAGATTCAGTATCATGGTCTTTTTCCATGCAGTTCTTCAGAAAATCTTTTGTGTTCTGCAGAAGAAAGTCATATAGATTTGGAGCCACAAGAGGTGAGTAAATGGTGACAGAATTATGTTTTCGGGTGTACTGTCCCTTTAAATAGACAATCGCTAATAAGACTTCCTACTGCTACATTTGCAGCTAACTTAACACGTGTTAGATAAGCCTCTTCTACTTTAAAAGATAAAAATAATTGTTTGCCATACCTTTTCAAGTATTGCAATGAGAGTAAATCATTCCTGTCTGCGACGTTTAAGTTAGAAACCATATGGTTGTTACGGACGCCACAGCCTCACCTGTCCGCTTTCCAGACGAAACCATTGAAAGAACTTGCATGGATAATCTGTATTTATATCGCCAGTATGGAGATGATAGCAAAATCAGTGCACAGGGCCCAGAATCCTCGAATTCTCAGCGACGCCCCTGCTTATATACATTCGAATTGTCTGGAAAGATAACTAAATCTTATTACTTATTTAAAATTGTGAACGTTTAATATTTTCCAGCCATTTTATCAGTGGTTAACCCCCGTCACCGCGTGTAGATGGTTTCGTCCTTGTTTCCTTTAGGGCTCGTAGAAATGACTTGCTTGAGTTGCAGCGTCTGCAAGAGAAGAAACGCGAAAAACTTTGAGTTCGTGCATTAGAGACAACTTCAAGAGTGACATGTTACATGGCCATGTAATAAAATAAGTTTGCTTTTTTTCTGTCCTTTTGTGGATATTTTCTCAGTGACTTAATTTGGTCAAGGTAAGTCCTTGAAGCAAAAAGTTTTTCCAGCCTCTCAAGCGTGTCATACCTTATAAAAAAATGCTTTTAAAATGTTACTAATAATTAATAAGAATATTTTTTTTCCTTCGTTTGACTCCTGTTTGCTCTTTAGTTAGTTGATGGTGATACAATCTGTAAAATCACAACCATATAACATTTATATTCACATCGCTTTTTCAGAATCAAATAAAAGTTGATTTTGTAAGTTGTTATTCATTCAGAGAGTCAGACATGGATTTTCTTACTTGAAATACTTTCACCATTCACTTTGATTGCATTTTTTTCCCCTGAATGTGAAGTGAATTGTGTCTGAAAGCAAATGGTGTCTTAGACTGTCTGCTTAACAACTCCTTTTGTGAAAGTTTTACATTTTTGGCAAATTTAATCATCTGAGACAGTAGCAGTTTCTTTCTGCTTCAGGAACCAGGTTTTACTGTACATGACAAGATCTGGCAACCCTACACTGTACAAAAGTAACAAAAATGTCCTTGAAATTAAACATCAAACTTTATTATTATTGCACAGGCCCAAGAATATGAAAACTGACAGGTTTATATATGCATAAACAACAGCATAAGTGTGATTTATCAGCGCATGGAACAGACACTGGGCCAAATGTGGAATTATTATTATTATTCACCTTATTTCATGGAATTGTTATTATTAAACTTTTTTTTCAGAGATAGGCCTATATTTCACTAAGCTTGATAATTGCATTTGAATTTATCTATTTATTTACTTATGTTTTTCTTTATGAGACACTGTTATCTAGTATCATGCACTGCTTACAGTGCTGTGGTCTGTATATGGATCTCTGGCTCTCATGCTTTCCCTTTCTCACAGTTTATCTCCTGCACATGTTTTGTCCCAGGACATTGGGTGCTTTGTCATCAAATTCCTATAAATCCCTTGTTTATATCTCTCTCATTGTTCTCTTTGAGTCAGGTTTTGATCTCTGAGCATTTATCCTCCCCTCTCTCCTCCCATCATGCTCTCTGCCAGGTCTCTACAAGAGTTGAGGTGTGCGATATCTCTTAGCATGTGTCCACCAGATGTGCTTGTTGTGTTTTGAAGAATCTTATTCATTCATTTGCTCCTATATGAATTTTGAGAGCTTCTTGTTTTGAAAATTTTGCCTCATTTGTTTATACTCCTACTTATACTTGCTGTTCATTGTTGTCTGTTTTCCCTGCACATGGTGGTTTTATGTCTTGTTTTGTTGTTGGGTGCATTCCCAGCCATCCATCGTACCACATGACCCACGCCACTTCCCCACAAACAAAAACACATCCTGCTTGTTATGTCCAAGATTTGCCAGCAGCCTTTATACCATAAGAATGATTCATGAACAGTTTTGCAGCATTTGCCATTTGAATTAATTTTTTTCTTGTTTGTGGAAGTACAGTGGATCCAAAGTGATTTTAAATGGGTATCAGTGTGCCGGGTTTGTATTTTTTTATTAATATTTTTTATTAATTGTTAAATTAATAATATTAATTATTAAAGGTTTAAATCTAAATCTGGAATCTAAAATATAGTCAAGAATCAAGATTTTAAATTTAAACTGCTAATAATGTTTTTATGACACAATTAATAGGATTTTAAAAATTCATTTATGATCTTAAACAATTTAAATTTGATTATAATTGTAATTGTTAGATCTAAATTTTAGCATAGCCAACACCATATAGGTGAAATTACGCTGTACTTATGTTTAGTTTTATTAATTGTTGTTCGTTTATATGAATATGAGTTATTTGGTCAAATATCTTAGTCACAGTAAACTGCAATCCCAGATTTTAATCACTTGTTGGGTAACCTAGGTTGCCACAATGACCTGATATGGGCTCTTACTTTCACACTCTCACATGACGTAACTTCCAGAAAGTAAGAAGAGAGGTAGCTGTTTAATAAATGATTTAGAGGCACCGCAGCAATTTAAGTATGGAAATGATCACCATTTTTTATTAAAAAATATACTTAAAATGCCATTTAAGTATACTTGACTTATACGTATGAAAAGTCTAAATATAAACAGCATCAAAACTGTAACATTATGGAATGAAATGTTAACAATGAAGAGGTAATAATGACTGTCAAGCTTTGGGGTGTTGATCGACTCCATCTACATTTTGATTATCATTCTGAATCCAATTCATAGTCTTTTTTTCAGCTTTTTGTTCAAAATGTTGTTTATTTCTTTATTTTTATTTATAAAACTTACCCACATTCAAGTGTTTAAAAAAAGAGTGCATGAAGCTAGAATAAAATCTTTTTGTTTACAAGCAGATACTCTGTTCTTTCTTATGATGTTTTGTATGTTCAGATATTCATGTAACAAAATATATACAAATTACTACCTAAATAGGGACATAGTAGTATACTTAAAGTATGATGTAAAGTTCACTTAAAAAAAACTTACGAGTATACTTTCAGTATAAAACTACTAAACTAGTGGTTTACTGAGACTATACTTCAAAGTGTACTAAACAATGCTACTATAAGTATTTAATTGCTAAACTATCAGATAAGTTCACGTTTAGTATAGTTACAATACAAGCTAAAAACTTTGATGTAAACTAGTTGTGTACTCAAAGTTTACTACTGTTATACTAGTACACTGATATTTGTATACTTACTACATAAAGTATACTTACAAATATACTTGAACTTTACTTAAGTATACTTAATAAAATAAACTTGAAGTATACTACTTTTTGGTAAGGGATGCCTCACGTGACTCAAACTACAAGGTGATTGGAGGTTCTGAAGTCAGTCTGTTCATTTGTTGCTCAAATTATACCATATTCATTAGCTCTACAATCTTTGTCTGCAGAAGCTGAGGGTTAATTGGGAGCTAAAGACTTCACAAGACTTCCTCAAATCCATTCTATGGAGGTCAAAGGTCACCTGATCACTGCAATGGGCTTAGGGGCTCCAGGTGAGCATACATATTTCCTTATTGATAATGGAGTATTGAAGCACAATATATGCTATAGATTTCTGTGTTGGTTGACATTGGCTATTTAATTTTGCATGCTCAGTTGTACCATTTAAATCAATTAGTTTTTTTATAGTGCATTTTAATATGTAAGATTTTTGTTTTTGTCTCTTATGCTCACCAAATTTGCATTTATTTGATCAAAAATAACACATGTGAAAATATCACTTTAACGTTGGCTTTCTGTCTAATGCACATCATGCTCTTGCACAGACGTCCAGCGCTGTCAGGACAGCAAGCTGCAAGCAGAGCGAATCTCAGAGCTGCAGGAGCGAAAGCAGAGTCTGCAGAGCCTTTTGAACAGTCGTCTCGGAGAGCTGCGACAAGTGTGTCTTCTGGAGGCGGTGAGATGGTTTATTCAACTTTGAGACTTTTACTTCTAGGCAGTCGTTATAAAATATTGTTCTCTTAAAAAAACAAATGCAAAATGCTGACTTCAGCAGCAAAGAAAATGTGCACCCAGCTGTTTCACAAAGTTTCTTGGGCTACGTGATTTTTATTTTCTTTTTTCTCTCTCTGTTTTGAAAATGAATTCTCTTATTTGATGTGTGAGTGTTGGCTTTAGGGATTGCATTGATGTGAGGAACTGTTTGTTATTAAGTTGTGTTTTTCGAAAAGTAGATGTACAAAAAAAAAAAAAATTAAATGGGTGTACTTATTAGAACCATCTGTTCTAACGAATGGCAGCAAGCATTGTGACATTCCCAGTAAAAGCTTTAAATGTCTGTAAAGGAGCTCACAGGGAAGCTTCCACGGGATTTTCCTTTAGAAGAAGGGGAAAGACCTCCCTTTGTTCAGTGCCGAGCTGACCTGGCCCCTCATGCTACCTCAAAAGGAGAGGTGAGTCTGTTTGCTGAAAGTTAATAAAAGGATTCTCCTATCAGTTATATACTATAACAACTATATGTGTCTTCCATGTAGGATGACCTAGGTCAGCGACGGCAGATGAAGGCTCTCTTCAGTGGTGCTCTGCGCCTGAGCATCGATTCTGATAAAAATGCATTGCACAGTAAGAGGACTGTTCATCGGGGATGCCACACAGGTAACATACACACACACACACACACACACACACACACAAAAGCACCAAACAATTTCTGGTAAACATTGGTAATTTGGTAAAAAGTGCATACATTGAAAATGGCTCTATAGGAAGTGCATGGTAAATGAGTCATTTCCCTCCATTATCCAAGACTGCTGCCATTACTTGAAAAGGACAATGGACACATGTTGACAGACCTCGATATTTATAAATGACTTGATTATGTGTTTTAAACAAAAAGCTTACACTAAAAAGAATTTAGATTACAAAAATGTGTGCCTTCAGACACATTGGGCCAAGTTTGACACCACTGATACCAAACGCTATTGTAAAATGTGGCCTCTGCTCAAAAGTGTGGGGTCAGTAAATTTATTATTATAATGTTTTTTTAAATAATATTTAAATTTGGCAAGAATGCATTACATTAATCAAGTGCCAGTAAAGATATTTACAGTTTACAGAAAAAAAAAAGTGTTCACAAAAATATTAAGCAGCACAACTGTTTTTAACTTTAAAAATAATTAGACATAATTCTTGAACACCAAGAAGTTCAGCATATTAGAATGATTTCTGAAGGATCAGGTAACATTGAAGATGGGAGAAATGGCTTTGCTATCAAAAGAATAAATTAAGTTTTTACTGTATTTTTGCTCAGACAATTGCAGCCTTGGTGAGCATAAGAGACTTCTTTAAAAAAAGAACATTGGTCAAGAAGTGTATGAAATTCAAGTCAAGAAATGTATGAAATGTAGAAATAAATATATTTATATATATTTATAATATATAATAAATACAAATATTTGATTAACTTATAGACCATGGAAAAATCTGATCTTCGTGTAATTATTTTAATTTGACTTTATAATTTTTTTCCCTTAATTTTTTAGAGGAAACTGTGAAGTCAGAGAGCAGTTCAATGTCAGACTCAACATCACATGACAATGGTGAGGCCTCTTAACATTATCAAACAAAGAAAGTACATCTCAATACTCTGATTTGTTTTACCACACTGGCCTGTTTATGACAGGCTGTAACTTTGATATACAACCCTGTCGACTGTGTTTTACAGAGGATTCCTCTCCCAGTGTGGCACCTGAGCATCGCTCCTTGTCTCACCCCCGGCTGGCCTCAGGCAGTCCTGACAGTAGACTCTGTAGGAAGCTGTCACCTGTGGAGATCTACTACGAGATGAGGACTCGCCGCAACTCAGCCTCAAGCTCTGTGAGGTGAGTGGAGGGGGAGGATGGGATGTGTCCGCTAGCTGAAACGGGTGAGGTTTACACTACAAGTATAACTTATGTTTGTGTGAATGTTCATTCAGCCCGAGTCACTCACTCCCAAGAAGTGCATCCAATGTGGAGGGCAGAAGTGTTCCAGCCACACCGCTGTTGTCCCGCACTGCACCAATCAGCGTTCATGTGAGGTAATGACTTTCATGACTATTTCTTCTGCTATATGTACACTATGGCTAGAGGTTCCAACTTCTACATAGATCTCCGAACTTACATTTACATGGGCAGCTACACAAAAATAGAACAATCTGCACAAATTATTCTAATATAGTTTGATATTCGCTTGTTGGGTTTTTGATCATTTTTGTATGATTTTTATGAAACATTATGCTAAAATATTATGCTCAACAAGGTTAAATTTAAGGTTACAGGTTACAGCAAAAAAATATTAATACATATTATTCCTGTGATGGCAATGGCAAATCATTATGTCTTCAGCGATCCTTCAAAAATCATTCTAATATGCTGATTTGCTGCTTAAGAAACATTTCTTATTATAAATGTTGAAAACAGTTGTGATGCTTAATATATTTGTGGAAACCATGATACACTTTTATGAAATTCTTTAAAGAATTGCATTTAAAAGATTTCAAAAGAACAGCATCAGTTTGAAATAGAAATCTTTTGTAATATTATAAATGTCTTTACTGTCACTTTTGATCAATTTAAAGCATCCTTTCTGAATAAAAGCATTTTTTAATTACTGACCCAAAACCTTTGAACAAAATATACACTAATATTTGGAATAACAAAATTAAAATTAAACAGTTTTATCAATACTTTTCAGTACAGGATTAAATAAGTATATGGTAACACTTTACTTAAAGTCTTTATGTATAATGCATTATAAAGGATTATTAAAGGGTGTAATGCATTATAATTAATCATAATTTGTGTTGTAATACATTATATCTTGTTGTAAAGAATTATAACCAAATTTAAAATGCATAGTGCATTATAAGGTGCATAATTAATGCATTACAACTACTTTTATTATGCATTATGCAAAAATGCTTTAAGTAAAGTGTTACCAAGTATACTTTTGAATTTTTTTATTCTACATTTGTCCTTCCTAGATTGGCTTTACCGTAAAGGATAATTCAGTGTAATTTGGCCAAAATAAAATATCTTCGCAGACAGCATAATTATGTCTACCTTTTGGAACAGACCTAATGTCAGAAGTGCACTTATGGTGCCCTCAAATGTCAGCTCTACTACATTATCTCTGTAGATCCACTTTAGATCCAAATGTATTTTAAAAAAAGTTGTGTTACTGCTATACTACTATAACTTCTTACTGTCTTATATTCTCCTCCTAGGCCGGAGATGTCTGGTGGTATTGCACTGAAGCAGTGGTGTGGCAGTCCAGATGTTCCTCAGTTTGTCCCATTGGCATCTTTGGAGGGCTCCTCTTCTGAGCGCCGCAGCTGCCCCTACAGCTCCCGTGCCCGTCGTAGCAACAGCTCAGAGGCGTTACTTGACCGCTCGAGTCTCCCAGAGCCCGGTCCCCCTCGCAACGGCATGCCACACCGAGCTGGACCATACAAGAGCTCGGAGTCCCTCACGGATGGGAAGCTCCGTCAGTTCTATCAAGGCAGCCCAGAGAGACAGATGATGGGATTTAAAGACCAGGGTCGAATGCGCTCCTCTCTCGGTGGCCAAAGCAGTGGCACAGGTTACAATGAGATTCTGATGGACTACATTTGGGGCAAACAGCAAAAGAGGCCGGCCCAAGCTCAACAAAACCAGTCAGCAGGACGCATCTGGACAGACTTCTCCACTCCTCCATCGGGCACCCCTCCGCACTACAACGGTTTCTCCCATTCGCAGATACATCTGGCTGCCGCCCCACCTTCCTATAACCCCATGCTGCTGCGGGGTCAAGAGGCCGAACCCCGTCGGGTCAAAGTGACACGAACGAAATCCTGTGGACCCTTCATCCCTTTACAGCAGCACCCACAGGACGCTGTGTTGTTCTCGGCGTACGATCCTTCACATCCCTCCACGGGATCCACCACTTCTTCTATTCCCAACCTGCTCCCTCACCACACAGAGCTGTCCACTGCTGCAGCGTTCGGCCGCAGAGCACCTCAGTTCTCTCTGCCCACTCCTGAGGACTCTACCCGCAGTCTGCACAAGGCACTTGCTCTGGAGGGACTCCGGGACTGGTATCTGAGGAACGCCTTAGGTTATTCCACTACGGCCAAAGGTCACGACGGACTCGCCATGCGCCACTCACATACTCACCATCTCGTGCACCAGCCTCAGTCTGTTACAGCCGACACACTGTACTCTGTGCACCGTCAAATACCTCAGTCAGCTTCATTTCATGGGCATCCCTTGCATGCCAGGTGAGCTTTCCACATTTTTATTTCACTTTACCATGATTATGGAAAACTTGAAAATATCAGAGAGTTTGTGAGACTGGAAAAGCAATGCAAATATCTATGCTAAAAACATTTCTATAGCTAGTCATGAAAATTTGGATTGAACACAACCCTTCCACAAATACTTATTATTATTTTCATTAGCAGTATTATTACTACTACTAATAACAATAATATTAATAATAATATCAATATTAATAATAATAAACTTACAAATTACAGTGTTATTTCTTGCATGACTGCTTGACAGTTCTCAAGACGTTTGGATGTTTGTTTTTGTGATACTGTCATCTTAAGCTCACAAAGGTATCATTTATTTGATCAAAAATAGAGTAAAAGCAGCAATATTGTGAAATGTTATTACAATTTAAAATAACCGTTTTCAATTTTAATATAGTTTAAAATGTAATTTATCAGTCTTACATGATCCTTCAGAAATCTTTCTAATATGCTGATTCTAATATGAAACAATTGTAATCAGTATTGAATAGTTGTGATGCTTAATATTTAATATGATGCTTAAAATTTTTTTTTTTTTGTAACAATGTATAGTGATGTGACATACGGCCAAGTATGGTGACCCATACTCGGAATTTGTGCTCTGCAATTAACCCATCCAAAGTGCACACACACACACACAAACACACACACACCCCGTGAACACACACCCGGAGCAGTGGGCAGCCATTTATGTTGCGGCGCCCGGGGAGCAGTTGGGGGTTCGGTGCCTTGCTCAAGGGCACCTCAGTCGTGGTATTGAAGGTGGAGAGAGTGCTGTACATTCACTCCCCCCATCTACAATTCCTGCCGGACCCGAGACTCGAACTCGCAACCTTTGGATTACGAGTCCGACTCTCTAACCATTAGGCCACGACTTCATCGTGGCCTGATGATGAAGTCATTAAATGTCATGAAGTCAAGGTAAATGTCATTATTACTGTCACTTTTTGATTAATTTAATGCATCCTTTAAGGTATCCTAAAAAAATCTTATTGACCCAAAACCTTATATATATATATTTAACACAATGGTTTGGAGTGAGTGTTTTTTTTAATTAGTTAATTCTAATTAGTTAGATGATTTCTGGTGGTGACATTTTCATCTTGTCTTTTCATCATGGCAGGTCCGTGGAGCTCTCTCTCTACCCAGAGCCTTTCCCCTTAGAGGGGGGCACTCAGAAAGAGTCCGGCTCTGAGCCCCCTTCACCTGGAACACTGGTCTGACCGGCAGACTACACACCCCAAGGCCTCCAATGCAACATGTTGCAATATTTGATACACAAAGACACCTTGTTTTAGGGATGCATTTGTCCAATTGCTCCAAATTAAAAAAAAAAAAAAAACTGAAAGAATACATCCTTTGTAGCATAAATGCTGCCACACAAACAATGACAGCAGGACAAAATGGTATTTGACTGGAGAAATATATAATTTTAATATACTTTCAAATTTCAGCATTATTTAAAAGTACAATTATCATACTGCATATTGTTGCATCCCTACATTGTTCAGCAAATAAGATTGCTCAGAATAACATTGTTCGGCACCTGTAACAGCACAGAACTGAAATCGAGTGATCAGTGTGTTGCTGTCATAGATCTAGTGCAGCGCTTGATTGTAAACTGGTGTTTACAAGGAGCTCTTTTCCTCCTCCATAATCTCTGTGTGTGTATTATTGGGATGTTATTGTAATGTATTTACATTTTCAAAACAAAATATTAAGGTAATCATATCATCTCCACTTCACCCTGAGATATATATATATATATTTTCAGAGAATAAAATAGATTAGAAAATGTATGTATTCTAAATTACTATTTTGTAACTAATATGTTTCAGGTTAACAGTCATTTAAGTATATACAAGTCTACTCAGAGTTTAATGAACTCATGTGTTTTAATGTACTATAACAGCAGTGAATGTGTTGCATACCTGTTTGTTTATATCTATATATCTAAATATCTATATGTAGCTATGAAGAGTATGCTAAAAAGCATTTCATATAGAGGACCTTGAAGTGAGGATGAGCTTTCACTTGGAGGGCTTATGTTCTCTGAAGTCTTAGACATGCAAACAAGCTTATGCCTGAACTCCGAAATGAACTTTGAAGCTCTAATACAGCGATTTATACAATTTAGCCCACAGTCATCAAATCCACAATTTCAAAGGACTTGAAAAGCACTGCTGACCTAAAATATTGAGATCTTGAATTCTGAAATGCTATTCTTGAGGCCTGTTCACACTGTCAAAAAAGGTGCATGAGAAGATTTTAAAATGAAAAAATGCATCCCTATGAAATCAAGTCAGAAATAAATTAATGATTATTCATGTTTTTTTAAATTATTTAGTTGTTTTTAGTTTAATTTTGGGATGCCAAATAGTTTAAGATTTGAACAGTTTTGAGAAAATTGGCATCTGTGTGAATAGTTTTGGTGCAAAAATATTTAATATTTTCATGTTTAGTCACATCCGACTTGGTAACCCCTTTAATAGATATTCTTGAATATTTGAAAATCTTAGGTGAGCATCTACTGTAGTTTACATGTTGAGCAGTGGCATAAGCTGGTCTTATGTTGCCACTGTTTTGGAGCGAAATACCTTATAATTGTCTTAACCAGTCAGTAGGTTATTGTTTACCTAGTAGTTTAGTAACTTTTGTTACAGTTCCCGACTTGATGATTGAGTTTTTCTTTGAACTAGGTTCTTCCTGAAATACAACATAATTAATTCTGGCAAAACCATATCTTATTATTACCAGTTACCAGGTTGTGATGATTATCCTCGAAATCAGTACAATTTGCTGTGCACTGTATTAAATACAAGACTTTTTGCCCATGTTAAGCCTACGAATTATTGCTAAAACTGCAGAACATAGGACATATGATGGTTTAAGTTTCAAATGATGATGGTTTATTTAATGTTTGGTTAATTAGACTTGAGAAGTTCATGCTCCTCATCTTGCGGGTTTGTGAGGTGCCTCCAGCTGGAATATGAAAGTCATGACCAAACAGCTGTGCATTGCTAGTCTCTTTTAGTGTTTTTTGGTGACATAAATGTCTGTACTGTAATTAATTATACATAATGAAAAATACCTATATGTAGCAACTTGAATAAACAATATATATTGTATATTTATGAACTGATCCGATTTTGTATACATAATCAATCAATCAAACAAACAAACAAAAAAACACATGGCATGTCAAAACTTCTCCAGGGCCTCAAAAACCCTGAATAAATGAATAATTTATTCATTTAGATTTAATTAGACAGTTCCTGTCTATTCTTTATCTCCTTTCTCCTTTCATTAATTTTAATTAAAGTTTGTAAAGTTAGTAACTTTGTTGTGTTTTTATCATTATTATTATTTGTTGTTTTTATTTTTATTATTTTTTTATTTCAGTTTTAGTTTAGTCGTTATAGTACATCAAGTTAAGCTAAATGAAAATAAGAAATGCTATGAGATCTAGCTGAAATAAAATAAGTTTTAGTTAACTATAATAACCCTGCTCTGAAGAGTTTTACTTAAGTATTTTTTTCAATACCTTGAAAATCAGTTCGGTTACCATGCCAAAATTCTTCAAAATATATTTTTATGTTCAACAGAAAAAAGAAGATCATACAGGTTTGGAACAACTTGAGAGTGAGTAAATGACAAAATTTTCATGTTTGGGCGAACTATCCCTTTAAAGCCACCAGAGGGGTTATTTGAGCTCCATTTAAAGACAGGGTAAGTTGAAATCACCAAAACAAACACGCCCCTACTCCAAAAGGGTCTCGCCCCTATTTTGATAGCTCCGCCCCACACATACGTAGCCTATGCAACCCAGACAACGATTAGTTCTGTGAAACATAGAACTAATCGAACTAAACTTGACAGTTCACTTAAATTATTTTTTTTTAAATTATTATTTACTTAATAATTTTAAGGCAACAGGTTTCCTCAATTTTTTTAAGTTAAGTCAACTTATCACCTTTTACAGTGTGTGAATTGCTATTTTGTGAAAATTCTGCGTGAAGATTGTTCAATATATTCAATGTATTTCTTTGCTACACTGATGTAAGAAAGCCATTCACATTTGTAACGACATGAGAGTAAGTATGACAATATTTAATTTGAGGTGAACTAACTTGTTTGCCGACAGCTACATCACAGCCATGACAGTTTTTGATCCCTGGCTTAGTTTGGAGTTCTGTTTACTGTCTGGGGGTGCATATCCATCTAAAAGACCTACGGCCAGACATTCCTCACTGCTTAAATCTACCCAGAAGAGGTGAGAGAGCCTATTACAGGGTCAGCTGAGAGAGAGAGAGAGAGAGAGAGCACAGCTGATCAGTAGAATGTGCATTTGCAGCCTTGCATGTTCGGTTTAACAGAAGCTCCATTTTGTATGAGGTAAAAAGAGAGGCCCTCATCAAATGTAAGTGTTTTCTCTCTATCTGTCATTCTTACATGGTCATTTATGTCACTTGCTGCAATTTTTATTGGATTATGTATTTGCAGTTACACAGTACTGCTTTATCATGTAGATCATTTAGTTCCATTGTATTTGTTTAGGAAGGTGTCCTTTTATTGCACACCTTATTGTCTCTTGTTAATGAATGCATGTTATATGTTCATAATAATATTACATTGAGTATAACCCATTTTCTAGCCTCTTTCAATATTTAAATAACTATATTTTTATTATTCTGTGTCAATGTGTTTTGCTCAGTTAGATGTTTTCTTGGCTTGTGTCTAAAATCGAAACTCAATTTAGGTTAAATCTAGTTTAGTAAATGGTTCACGGTGTGTTTTCTGGTCATCTGATAACAATTATCATGTTTTCACATCACTGAAGACAGCATGTATTTTTGATTCAGTATCACCATATTCATTTGTGCTCAGTCTGTTTCAGTGTATTGCATTTCTTGTTCACTGTAAATGAATATGTGGCTCTAATCAAAATGAATCAACGTGTATGAAATACGGTGCTAATTAATATGATTGCTGGGATACTTGCTGTTGCTGTGTGGAATTAGCAGAATATATACTGAACTTTTCTAGTGTATTACATATATTCACTGGTATATATTTAAAGCAGTGCATTTGCGAAAGCTAGACTGGACGTCACTCATTCCTTTCCAGCACCCATTTGAGAGGATTTTCTCACTAACAATGGTCGTCCTGCAAAGTGACTGAGCTCTGCATTCCACTCCAGACCCCAGCTACATTTGTGTTTATATTTAAAGAAAGCCTGAGAAGCACTTGTCATGGTCCTCTCTCAAGGGTGCCACACTCTTTGTCTAATAGCTCTTAACCTTGATCTTGTTGCCATGCAACTCTAAAATCCCACTTTAGCATTGCAATTCTTACTCTCCATGATTAGTTTACTCTTCTTTATTAACAAATCAATAATTAACCGATCTTCTTTTTTGAAAAAGCACGTTCTTTTCAACAACAACAACAAAAAATCTGAAGAAGTCTCATCACTGAAAAGCAACTAAAAAACACATAAATTGTGTTAGCACACCAATTCTTCTAGTTTTTAAAATAGCAAAACACATAGCAACAAAGATGTCTAGAATGTTGTTGGGGGTGGAAAGGCTCCTACATTTAATTAATTTGATTTACAAAGTAGGAGTGGAGTTGGAGACTCTGGATTCTCAATTCATTGAAGTGAATGCTGGATTTGCAATCTTTACAGTGTGGTTCAAAAGTTTGAGATTGGTAAGATAACTTAATATTTTTGAAAGCAACCTCTCATGCTCACAAAGGCTGCATTTGGTGAAAAATACAGTAAGACCCCAAACTGCCTTGTGGACAGAGTGAGCTACAGCAATATGAAGTAGCAAATGCAACCAAATAATTGCATGAGAGAGATTTTCAATGCAGGGTTTATTTGCTGCATAGTAACCACCCATCTCATTAAACCATGACAATAGAGGAATGGCTGGAGAGATGAAAGCACAGCACCGAATGAGAACATTAATTTCCATATGTATTCATCTCATGACCTGCAGCAGTACAGACCTACGCTTTACCAGAGTAATCAGACAGCCTAATCATATTGGATATATTGGTGTATGTGTGTGTGTGTGTGTGTGTGCTGTCTTGAAAGATGATAGAGTAACACCTAATTTACACAGATAGTTCAAATGGATGCTCGGCAATATCTGGCTTAGTTGCATTTTTATAGTTACATTGTTTTACAGTTTCATTGAAAGGTTCATTATAGAACCTTAGTGAAGCATAGCATTAAAAAAACTTGCAGGGATGGACTCAGGCTGAAAAAACAAAATCAGCCCTGGCTTATGCTGGCATAATTCTTAATATTGCTTGCATGTACACTTGGGGTCAGTAAGCTTTTTTTTTAATTAAAACTTATTCAGCAAGGATGCATTAAATTGACAAATCAAATGAGGACAGTAAAATAAATGCAGTTTTATAAACCTTTCTATTCATCAAAACTGTATCACTTTTACCACAAAATGATTAAGCAGCACAATTGGTTTTAACATAGATAATAATTAGAAATGTTTCTTCACCAAATCAGCATATTAGAATGATTTCAGAAGGATCATGTGACACTGAAGACTAGATTAATGGCTGCTGACAATTCAGTTTTGACATCACAGGAATAAATTACATTTTAAAGCGTATTAAAACACAAAACAGCTATTTTAAATTGTGATAATATTTCACAATTTTACTGTGTTTTTGATCACATAAATGAAGCCTTGGTGACTAGAAAATAATTTTTAAAAAAACATTAAAATATGTTACCAATCGCAAACTTTTGAACAGTAGTATTGATTTTCAGTTTGTACTGATACGTCAAAAATAGTCATTTTTACATAGCAATGGCTGCACAATTAAATTAAATATAAAATACTTAATTCAGTGCAAACACTTTGAATTGACATTTGATTGAATTTATGTTGTGATTTTTTTCTTTTTAGCTAATTCACTAGATCTGTATAAGACTATTTGCTTAATTCAATCACTTTACCTGACTGGAATGTATTATAAAGGTTTATAAATCTGTCTGGCTCTAGTATGATGCTGGTGTTGCTGTGCTGGTGTGTCGGGGCCACAGTGCTTTTATACGTGTTGTACTCCTGGCTCATCCCCACTGCTGTGCAGTTCAACGGCAGTCTGGCGTTACTCTGGCACGACGTCATCGTTGAGCGTGCTCTTGATACTCTGACCAGATCAACTCGACCACAGGTGACTCAATCAGTCCTGGTTAAACAGCTTTCTATCACCAAAATTACAATGTATACCTCTGGTCTTTATTTGCAACTAGGATGCATAATGGAATCTTAAGACTGAAGAAGTTTAATGATGTTAAAGTCTTTTGAGGCCCATAAAGTAAGCAAAGTCATCACCAGACCTCTTTATTCTTTGTTGTGACTAGCGTCTGCTGAAAGCAGTACGGAAACGTGCAACGCGAGGTGACCCTCAGAGTGTGATCTCGGCCATTGATCATTTCTGCCGACACAGCGAATGGGCTATGAACGTTGGAGATGAGAAAGGTTTACATTTTACATTTACATTTTATCTCTTGTCAAATGATTTTCTTCAAGAATTTTTTTTATATATATATAATATATAAGTGATTCCTGAAGGATCATGTGAAACTGAAGACTGGAGTAATGACTGCTGATATTTCAGCTTTGCCATCACCCAAATAAATTACAGCCAATAAATTTATTTTATTATAAAATAAAAATTTATTTCTATAGGAATCTGCATATTTGTATTTAATCAACTCAAATTCAGTATTTTGTGGAGCTTTTACTAAGCTGGCTATAACTTTGCAATTTAACCAATAACTGTCTTTTATGTATGTTTCTGTGTATACTCTCAGGCTCTATCCTGGACTCAGTGGTGAGCGAGTTGAACCCAGAGAAGGTCCTAGAGTTGGGCACATACTGTGGATACTCCACAGTGCGCATCGCTCAACTCCTTCCTCCTGGAGCTCGTCTGATAACACTGGAGTTCAATGCAGATTATGCTGCAATTGCCCGACAAGTAATCGCCTGGGCGGGTCTTGAACACAAAGTAAGGGCCCTGTTTCTCCACAAACACATTGTTTAAATACAGTAATCCTTATTTACTCTCTGAACATTTTGTTTGTAGCCTATATATTAAAAGGATAAGACTCATTTCTTGTTTATCATGCCTAGAGCTAATGTATTACTTCATCAGATCCAGCTTGTAGAAGGTGCGTCTGAAGATTGGATCCCACGCATGAAGGAGCACTTTGGAATTGAAACATTTGATTTTGTTTTTCTGGACCACTGGAAGGACCGTTACCTCCCTGACACAAAATTAATGGAGGTGTGTTTGATTCTGACCACTGCAATCTCATTCAATCTCAGATATTATGGTGTCTCTTCCTGTAGCCCAAACAATAGTGTATGGCACTAGGTCATGGGTTCGATTCCCAGAAAAAAACAAGAACTGATATAAATGTGAAAGTGTCCAGAAGTCCCTGAATTTACTGCTGTGCCACTATTCTCTTCTCTTGGTTTTGCTCACTAAGCTTATATCCAACATTTTCTACTCTTCTCTTTTTCTTTCTTCTTTGTTTATAGGATTGGGGTCTGCTAAGGAAAGGCACCGTTCTGCTTGCTGATAATGTGATCTGTCCGGGAGTACCAGACTATCTTGAATATGTGCGCAATAGCCTTTCCTATAAAAGCTGCTATTTTAAATCCCATTTAGAGTACACCAAGGCAGAGGACGGCTTGGAGAAGTCTGTGTTTTTGGGCTAGAGATATACAGGGATGATTCATATGCTTAAAAAGAGGACTTTTGCTATGAGTTTGTGCTAAGAGACTTAGCATGAGGTATAATTTAAATGGTTTATTATCATACGTCCCCAAGATGTGTTGTACTTAAATAGGGTGACCATACGTCCTCTTTTCCCTGGACATGTCCTCTTTTTGGACCTACAAAAAATGCGTCCTGCCGGGATTTCTTAATCGCCCAAAATGTCCGGGATTCGGCTGTTTTCTGAATCCCGCTCCCACTGAATTTCTGACCATTGCCACCTGCTCCCGCAACATGTGTTTCTCTCCCGCGATTTTCGTGTCCACTCCTTTAAACATTCGAATATTGTATATCATTTTGGTGCATCAGGGAGCCGCTATCTGTATGCGGTGTATTTAAATATTTTTGAATGAGCGTTTGCGCTGTTTACTTTCACTTTCGATTTCGCGATCACACGCACTCTGTGTGAAGGGAGCACATCTTACAAGATCAGATATTTGTCAATGAGCTCAGGATCTGTTGAGCAGCAAATACTCAAGCATGGTCTTGTCAGTCATCTCTCCTTATTCTCGACCTGTGATCAGTCAAATCTGACTCCTGCAGCTCTTGTTGGATGCAGGGTTGCCAAGTCGGCTTTTTCACAGAATTGGGCTATTTTTAAACTGTTAATTGTCATGGGTTGATTTTCCCAAGTGGGTTAAAGGTTTGAAATATTGCATAAATTACATTTGACTGAAATGCTTGTATTGAAACATTTTGCATTCTACCTATGATAAAACTTTCATGGACTTTTACATTAACTGTTCCCTCCTGGTGGAATGAATATTATCAAGAAACGGCTGAAAACACATCTTTCATCTTCAAAACTCTAGCACTCTCTAATGCTAATTCTAATTGTATCTGCTTTTTTATTAAAAAACTTGACCCGCTAACATTTGCACTCTTTATTCTATTTCTATTCTAACTACTTGTTTTATTTATAAAGAAAAAAGAGCCTCTAACACTAGCATTCTCTATTCTTTCTACTTGTTTTCTTTTTATTTATTATAAAAACAAAATAAGCAAACAAACCAAAAAAAAAACTTGCTACCTTGGCCCTATACCAGGGTTCCTCAAATCTTACCCAATCTGCTGCAGAGTTTAGCTCCAACCCTGATCAAACTCACCTACCTGTGATTTTCTAATGATCTTGAAGACTCTGCTTAGCATGCTCAGGTGTGTTTGATTAGGGTTAGAGCTAAACTCTGCAGGAATGGTCCAGTTTTGAGGATCCCTGCCCTATACTGTTAGGTGAAGCCTCGCCCACGAACCCCGCGGTCCTCTTTTTGGAAAACTAAAATATGGTCACCCTAACTTAGTCTATAAATCAGGATGCAGAGTTTTGCATATTACTTGACCAAACAACAGGCTGTTACCACTCTGTACCACTAGAGGGTAGGATCACATTTCAAATGGCTAAATGAAATATGTGGTTTTGTCTAGACCAGACCCCTCTTACAGCTTAACCAGAATTTTTTATCTGAAAAATCAAACCATTTTATACCAATGACTTTGTAAGACACATTTTTGTATTTGTAGCCTACAGAAAATGGGGGCTTTGTGGGTTATTTTAAGGTTGTTCTGTAATAATTGAAACAATGCCCTTTGTGTTCATGAATTTAGCATGTCAGCAGTGATGATAATGACAATGCATTTAGAGTGTGCTAATTTGATGTATTTTTGCAGAACTGATAATACCATATATGGATTGTAGTTTTATTTGTTAATTGGTTTTTTAAAACATTTGGTGCATATTCTTGTATGCACTTTGCTAGTTTTTAGGTTTTACTATAGATTTACTAATTGATTTCTTGCATTCGTTTATTTAATTTTTCATTAAATTTCATTTTAAAGGTAAAATTATTGTTACTATTTTAGTCATTTTTTTTCTTATTTTTCTTATTTCCCTTGTTGTTAACTAAGGTCTAAAAACACATTTTCATTATTCATTTATTTATGACTAGAGAGTGTTGTCTCAAAACACAAGACTATAAATATATAGCAGACAATTTTATTTTATGTTTGGATCTCTCACTCAGATTTTATAGTGTTCCATATACCACAAGTTGAATTGACAGCTATAAACCTTTAATAGCATTCCAAATTAAATGCTACAGCCCATTAAAATATACTTTATGATTTATAATAGATGAAACATCCCTTAATAAAATACACCATTTCATCAAGTAATGAAATGCAGATAGTATAGCCACATACTTGAACTCAATTCATGCACAAGCACACTAATAAATAAATTAAAATATTGCAAGCACCTTAAATGATCTGTAGACAGGGAATACTTGTCACTTGGTCACTGATTTGCTTTAAATTTGAATAGAAATGACAATGTATTTGAATAATTCATTCATAACATAAAGCAAAAGATATCCAGGGAAAAAAGTGACCAAAGTGACGAGTCGGTCAGTATGTTGGGGATGTAAAAACCCATTAGCCCATAAACAACCATGTGTTTCAGTGATGCTGGTATTATGGACAAGAGTAAGGCTATACACTACCATTTAAAAACACACGTGACCATGAGGTCAACTAGATTATCTGTCTTTATAAAAAAACAGAAGTCATTCTAAAATATACAAAACAAAGCATATAAATCGTTATGAGGAGACCAGGAGTGTCTCGCACCAGATTGTTGCTTAAAAGCAGACGGTCTGAATGCAGAGAACTATATCCAGCAGTGTTCACATGAAAAATATATACGGGTCCATCTCTCAAATGCATGCATGTGGTAATCCCAATCTGTGCCCATTAGTGCACACTGAGAGAGAGAGGAAGAGAGAGTGAGTGGGGGAGTGAGAGAGAGAGAGACAGCAAGGGAGAGAGTGAGGGAAAGAGACAGAGTGAGGGGGGCTTTTAAAGGATTTGACAGTGATTTGTAGAATCACAGTTGTGGAATGTTTGGGCATTTCCACCTTTTATATTAATGCTTTCTATATTAAAATCTCGTCTTAATCCAAAGAATCTTTAAATTGTCTTTGTGTGTGAGAAGACTGTGGGCATTTTAAGATGAGAGCTGAAGACTCGGATGCTGGGGACGTTTACTGTCGTGTTTCAAATCCATCAAACTTCAGTTCCAGATGGGCGCACACTATCAGCAGCAGTCGGTGAGATATTTTAATGAAGCGAATGAATGAAAAATCGTTGTGTCAATATATTGAATGTAAATTTACGTAAAATGTTACAATGTTGTAAAGATGTCTGTTCAGGTAACGCGATAAATAATTAAGAGGGATTAGTGCTGCTGTTCCCCTCAACACTTCATCAAACGTGTGTGTGTGTGTGTGTATCTTCCCGCAGGAACTTCAGCTTCAATCCAAATATAGCACTTTTCCCGCTCACTTGTTGCTGAATATGTATCAGTTAATTTACATAAAATATTAATATGCAAGACTATACATGCCCTCTATTCTCAGCGGTCTGTTGAGTGCGAAGACGTGCAAGTGAGTTCATTTTCTAGAGGACAGAGACTTTGGGTTGAAACATAACTTTAAAGAATAATTATAAAAATAAGAAGACCTTGGGCAATCAAATATAATATGAATAATACAATGACATTATATGCACTGCATTTCGGTATATGCCTATAAAAATAGGCTATTGAACTCCCTTGAATATGGTGTCAGTAGGTTTTTATGTGTAACTAAATATAAAAGATGTAAAACAATATGCATCCTTACAAAAAAAAAAAGTCCTTGGTCACAGCTATGAAGGCAATACCATATTGTTTAAAAGTACCTTACAATAACAACATTTTTCATTCTTTGTTGAATATTTCCGGTGGATCAAATGGAAATCAAAGCTTAAATCCTTGGGTTAAAAAACATTATAAAAAAAATAAATGAAAAAATAAATAAATATAAAAGTTATGTTGTGGACTGGAAAAAAATGTGTATTTGTAAAAATTATTATATATATATTAATATAAATTAACTACTATAAATAGGCATTATATTTTATAACATCTTTAATCAAAATATAACTCATTCCCATTCTCTGTTAACTAACATTTATATAATTTAAAATTTAAAATGATTTTACTTTATAAAGTATATATTATATACTTTAATTATTTTAATTAATTAAATTTACTATATTTAATTGAAAAGTTTTCCTCAGCAGTTTTTTTATTTAATCTTGATAATATCAGTGTGTGTGGGTCAAGAGGTCAAATAATCAGCTCCACTATCACACATTCTATCTGCAAAGCAATGTTGTCGGAAGGTATGTTTTTTTTTTCATATTTTTATGTATACCTTCTCTCTCATTTCTCCATAGGAGACACAGGTAGAGAAGAGAGCAGTGTGCTGTAGTAGAACCAGCCACTTGCATGGCAGCAACTATGACATCACAGCACCACGCATCATCGCTATGTCATCACCGCAGGATCAGCGGGGCACCCGGAAAACACATGGGCTCCCTGGTTCATGTCATGTGGATAGTGATGATGGGATTTACTCCAGAAACCTGGGCCTCCTCAGAAACTCAACCTCATTCCATAAAGATCGAGGGTGACATCACTCTGGGAGGCCTTTTTCCAGTGCATTCCAGGGGCCCCGCTGGTGTTCCATGTGGGGAAATTAAGAAGGAGAAGGGGATCCATCGTATGGAGGCCATGTTGTATGCGATGGACCAGATCAACAGCGACCCAGACCTGCTGCCTAACATCACTCTGGGTGCCAGGATACTGGACACGTGCTCCAGGGATACGTATGCGCTGGAACAGTCCCTCACCTTTGTCCAGGCCCTCATCCAGAAGGACAACTCAGATGTTCGATGTTCCAACGGAGAACCGCCTATCATCCCAAAACCGGAGCGTGTGGTTGGGGTCATCGGGGCTTCGGCCAGCTCAGTGTCCATAATGGTGGCCAATGTTCTTCGGCTGTTTGCGGTGAGAAAGATCTTTTTAGCTAACTTAATTTTAATGAACTACATTTTAATGTTGATTCCTTCAGTATCAGGCTCCACAAATGCTTCAAGGCAGGTGAAAAAAAAAATACTATTAGAAATCACCATACTTTCCCAAGAAGCTTATTATTGACAGTACATTAAGACAATTGTTTCGTATTATTGTACATTTTCTGAATTTTTTTTTGCAAATGAGGAGTTGCCTAATTAAATATACACTCATTTGCATACATTCCAGAACAGAAATCTGAACTTTGGATAAAGCCAAGTTTAAAATTCTTGAGGGAGGATTTTAATATTTCTTTGTATCACTTCATAAATCAGAAAATACTGTCAACTGTCAAAAAAAAAGAATCATCATGTTATTAGGAATAAAATGTAAAAAAAAATATCAGGCGGGTGTTTAATGAGCAAACTCTTCTGTGAAAACCTTCAAAATATAGATAGGAATAAAACTGCAACGTTTGGTGCAATTGAAGTGAAGATTTCAGACACAGTGCATGAGTAAAAAGCTAATTTTTAGAAAAGAGCCTTTGTGTTGTATTTAAAATCCTTGTCTTTGGATTTCCTTCTGTTTTGTGAGGAGCTCTTGCATGTTGTTGCTGCAAGACTGGAATCTGCAGCGCTGCAGATAGGGCCAGTGCTACAGGAAGTATAACTAATTCTGTTAAAAGGTTTGGATTGTGTTTCAGCACACTGGCCTCTCAGCAAGAGCTTCTTAAACTATATAGATTCTTCCTTTTTGTTCTGAGAGAGAGTGTATCAGATTTTCCTTGAAGTGAAAAGCGGTTTTGTATTGTGCACACCATTGACCTGTGTCTTTAAAACCTCGACAACCACGAAGGTGAAATGTGCTGTGTGCCAAAATGTCATTTAATTTCAAATCCCTTCTTGCAAATCCTACACCTGATCTACATTCAATTTCATTCTGCCCTCTGCCTCTTTTTATAATTTTTATTTATTTATTAATTTTAATCATTAGTGTTCTTTGTGGTCACTGCTCCAGGCTGTGTGTGCTTTTGTGCATGAGCTGATAACCTCACCCAGGAGCTATCTGCAATCATTTTCAGTCATCACAGTTTCAGAGAAGATAAACAATTCACAAAAGGTGACTTAGTCAGAGCTCCATTAGGTTTCTCTCAGGACATTATACCTGGAATTTGTGTATCCTAATCATATTTTGCTGTGGTTATTCATTACTTTTAGTGATACACTCTGGAACACGGCTGGCTTATATAGCTAAAACAATCATATCTCAATTTTTTTGCCTTTTGATAATATTGGATAAAGAGAAGATTGGAGATAGTTGAATAAATGAAAAATTAACAAATTAACCTTGAGAAATATTTGCTGGAGTAAAAAATGTCACCCAGACTTGCAAAAATCTTGCTATTTATATATATTTCCTTCGAAAGGCAAAACACTACATGCAAACCCATTGTTTTTTTTCATGTAGTGGTCAATTATGAGATATTTTTTGCTTCCATAACATTCTTAATCTTCTTCTTTTGCATCATTTTTTTTTATTGTATTATTCTTTTTTCTATTTGCTTCTGTATATTTCAATTAGAATACATATCTTTAAAGCAAGTTTTTTCCTCATTCACTGAACCAGAAATCTCCAATTTAACATCACTTATATACACTAAAATACTAGTTTTTTGTTTTCTATATTTTGAATGTTTTCACAGAGGGAGTTGTTCATATATAATTTGTCTGATTTATGTTATTTTATTCCTTAAAGCAGTTTTCTGGTTGTTGACAGTATTTTCTGATATATGGACTGATATCTAAAATCCTCTCTGTAGCCTATAATTTTAATATGTAAACAAAATTAAACAAGAATTTCGAACATCTATTCATCTATAACATATATTCGAACAAATCTGCATATTTAGACATTGCCTCATTTTCCTATTTTAACATAACTTTTCAGAAAACTTGTAATGCCAAAAAATTATCTTAATGTGCTGTGATTAATCCGCTGGGGAAGTATGGTGATATCTACTGTATTATTAAAAATTTGTACCCTATTTTACCCTGGTGTAATGTCAAACTAAAATTTCGACCAAACAGCTAATTAGATTCATAATGTTTAATGCAAAATGTCAAATACAATTAAAATCTTAAAGTCTTATAAATAAAATTAATAATTTAATAAAAATACAACACTACATAATAATAAACATCAACATTTTACACAGTGTTTTTGTCAAATATTATAATACAATAAAAACAAAGAGACTTCCATGATTTTTTTTTTAATAATGATCAAAAAGGAGCAAATGAAGAGTTTAAATTGATTCATTGAAAAGGACAGTGTGAATGGACATACTACAATTATTAATCACACAGAGATTAATTTTTTTTAAATGATAAAAAATTCAAGTGTCATCTTGAATCTTTCTATAAATGCTGATCTTCATACTAGTTTATGTCCATGTTCCTTACTGAGTTCTGGTGAGTATGAACTGAGGATGGCGGATATTAACTACAGCATTACGGAGGATCCGCTCTCCATTAAAGCCCACTCACCAGCTCAGACTCATGATGGGAAATTACGCATGAGCCCAGAAAAATGCAGCTGCCCTGTTATCAGCTACAAGCAGCTTCTGCTCTGTCGCTTTAGCTGAATGAGTGTGGACCTTTAGCACACATGTGATCGACACGGACAGATAGCCAGCATTTATGGATGGCACTTAGTCTCTTGGTCACACTCTTAATAATATTATTCAGAAAATTTTGTTTTAATGACAACACAAGATGTCTTTCTATAGATAAAGATACATGAACCATTCTATATCTGATGCATATGGTAGGTGTATGACATTCGGCCTTTGAAAATTGAATGAGTACAAGTTTTTTTTCCTTAATTGGATTTTATCTTGCAAAGCTGTCACTTTTAAAAGAATAATTTGTAATTTCCTTAAACAAAAAAAACTTCATTATAAAAAAATAATTTTAATAAATCATGGAGTATCCCATACTAAAATAATAATAATAATAGTCAGGTTTTTTAAACTAAAATGTATTTTAAATGAACTTTTTTAATCAGAATTATTATTTAATCTGGATGAATCAACCTGAATATTTTGGGTTATATCCGGCCACCAGTGAAAGTCACTTTTAAGGGTCAGATCATGGCAAAATAAAGCAGATGTTCATATTTTCACAAGAATAAATGCTTAGGGAACATATGTTGAAACACTTCCAGGAAATGTTTGCATGTGATTGCTGTTAATGACTCAAGTGTGGAAAGGCTTGAAGGCTGTAATGTTTATGGTGCATAGCTACAAATCAGTATCTGTAAATGTTTCAGTAACAATGTCCTATATCAATGTTTTCCTTTGCATATTTGCATTCTAATGTTTTAGAGTTGGATTTGGATGAGGAATGCATTGCAAACTTTTAATATTGCTGTTTCTCATGCAAGATGTAACAAGTGTCTGGATGGTCATGGGTGGATCAACAGCAGTGCCACAGACTGTAATGTATATGTTGTATGATGGGGAGGGGCGCTTTAAAGCTAGTAGAATTAAATATATTGTATGGCTTATGGCTGAGAAATGACAACCTTGTCTCTTGATCTGTCTCTCTCCCTCTGTGCTTAACATAATTTGACTAAAGCCTCTCTAATCCTTCCAGATAATCTGTCAAATGGTCCTCTCCCTCTTCTCTCCTTCTCCGGTCTGTATCCACCTTTTCCTCACAGTCCGCTGGCCTGCTTCTTTAAAGAACCTTTTATCAAGCCACACGGGCTCGGCAGACATTAGTCTGCGCAAAGCCTAGTCCAATGACATCAGCTGCGTCATTAAGAAACTAGTACAACAGTAAATTAATCTTCTCATCCTTTTTTTTTCACAAACAAATGCTTTAACAGTGGTAGCTCGTGCCATCTGTATTTCCCCAGAATTTTTTTATGAGCTACAGAAAACACTACCACTAAAGCTAGGGTAGTTTTGCTGTAGGAGACTTGCTAGGATAATATTACTAGAACAAATGTGCTGGTCTACTGAATATGATGATCTTCAGACATGATTAGCTATATCACATAGGAGTGAGATATTTCTTTTACAAAACAGTTCAATAAACAAGAGAGCAGCCTAGAATGTAAAAAGTTTTTTTTTCAACCCAAAATTGTAAATAAAACAGATTTTTGGAATATGTGTTATGCAAAAATAGATTATTTTATTTTCAAAAATGTGTTTTATTAAAACACATTTTATTAAATGTATTACTTTCCATTTCATTGTAATTGTTTTTGAAATTTACTAGCAATTTACTAGAATTTTTTCTATACCATTTTTTTGTGTTTAGACCGTATCGTAAGGTCATTGCATACTGAGTCTGAAATTTTCGCATGCGTTTTCCCGTTTTTTCGTATTCCTCATCCTTTCCTATCAAAATGCATGCTACAGATGCGAAAACGCAGATAATCAAACCTGATCTGAATTTTTTTACGACGGCCGAAAGTTTCGGAGGCAGTGTGTAAACATGATTGACACAACGTGAGGTTGTATTTATTTTTTAACGTGCAAACATTTTGGACTCGGTGTGCAATGACCTTTAGACCTAGTATTTCCAGATATGTTGTCTATTGTCGCTCTGCCATCGAAAATAGTCTCCAAGCGACTTTTCTATATAAATCAGCATTTTTGAACAAATTGTTGAAGTGAATGATTCAATGACACATATTTTGTTGAATCAGTGTTTTGAATGAAACAGTTGAGTGAATGATTCAATGATTCAAATTCGCATACTCTTTGAGTAGGCAATTGTTTCGAATAAGTACTTACCTTGTAACCGCTGAAGAAGCATGTTCTATATGGTATGAATGTTGTTAGTATGAATGTAATATAGACATACTATATCCATATTGGTATCCATATTGGTTATGTGACCAACCAGCATCTGTTACGTCACTTTACTACCATTCACAAATCCTCTCCCATGGCCTTGTGGGATAGTGAAATTCCACTGACTTTTTATGAATACTGTGAATGCAGACATACTACTCATATTGTTTTTGCCTACTAGATGCCGCCAATGTTTTGCACAAATCGTTGAGTAAATGTTTTAATGATTCACTGAAAACACAGTCACTTGTCATCACCTACTGGTGTAGCAATGTGACATACAGAAATATTGATAAACCCCAACACTAAACAAACAAACATGCAAATAGACAGAATGATTCAAACAGTAAAACATTCATTATAGCAAAATGTTCATTATCCTGATGTGTAAATTAATTTGAACTATTTACAAAAGCCAGTAAAATCAGTTTTGCAGATCAGAGCTATTCATGATGTTCACAATTTTTGCAGCAGCTAGATGTATGTGAAAAGTCTTGTTGCTCACTGATGTGTTATGTATCTTCCATTTCACAGATACCTCAGATCAGTTATGCTTCAACAGCACCTGAGCTTAGTGACAACAATCGCTATGACTTTTTCTCCCGAGTCGTGCCACCTGATTCCTTCCAAGCCCAGGCAATGGTGGACATCGTCAAAGCCATGGGCTGGAACTATGTTTCTACACTGGCATCAGAGGGGAACTATGGAGAGAGTGGTGTAGATGCTTTCGTCCAGATATCCAGGGAAGCAGGTACAGAAAACTGAATTGCAGAAAAGAAAAGTAAGAAAAGAAAAATAAATAAATGCATTTATATATATATATATATATATATATATATATATATATATATATATATACAGGTGCATCTCAATAAATTAGAGTGTCGTGAAAAAGATGATTTTTTATTGTAACTTATTTCAAAAAGTGAAACTTTCATATATTTTAGATTCATTGCATGTAAAGTAAAACATTTCAAAAGTTTTTTTGTTTTAATTTTGATGATTGGAGCTTACAGCTCATGAAAGTCAAAAATCAGTATCTCAAAATATTAGAATATTTACATTTGAGTTTCAATTAATGACCATCCATACAGTATAAATTCCGGGTATCTCTTGTTCTTTGAAACCACAATAATGGAGAAGACTGCTGACTTGGCAATGATCCAGAAGACGATCATTTACACCCTCCATAAAGAGGGTAAGTCACAGAAGGTCATTACTGAAAGGGGTGGCTGTTTACAGAGTGCTGTATCAAAGCATATTAAATGCAAAGTTGACTGGAAGGAAGAATTTGAGTAGGAAAAGGTGCACAAGCAACAGGGATGACCGCAAGCTTGAGAATACAGTCAAGCAAAGCTGATTCAAACACTTGTGAGAGCTTCACAAGGAGTGGACTGAAGCTGGAGTCAGTGCATCAAGAGTCACCACGCTCAGACGTCTTCAGGAAAAGGACTACCAAGCCACTTCTGAACCAGAGACAATGTCAGAAGCATCTTACCTGGGCTGTGGAGAAAAATAACTCGGTGGTCCAAAGTCCTCTTTTCAGATGAAAGTAAATTTTGCATTTCATTTGGAAACAAGGTCCCAGAGTCTGGAGGAAGAGTGGAGAGGCACAGAATCCATGTTGCTTGAAGTCCAGTGTGAAGTTTCCACAGTCAGTGATGATTTGGGCTGCCATGTCATCTGCTGGTGTTGGTCCACTGTGTTTTCTGAAGTCCACAGTCAACGCAGCCATCTACCAGGAAATTTTAGAGCACTTCATGCTTCCTTCTGCTGACAAGCTTTATGGAGATGCTGATTTCATTTTCCAGCAGGACTTGGCACCTGCCCACACTGCCAAAGGTACCAAAAGCTGGTTCAATGACCATGGTGTTACTGTGCTTGATTGGCCAGCAAACTCGCCTGACCTGAACCCCATAGAGAATCTATGGGGTATTGTCAAGAGGAAGATGAGAGACACCAGACCCAACAATGCAGATGACCTGAAGGCCACTGTCAAAGAAACCTGGGCTTCCATACCACCTCAGCAGTGCCACAAACTGATCACCTCCATGCCACGCCGAATTGAGACAGTAATTAAAGCAAAAGGAGCCCCTACCAAGTATTGAGTACATATACAGTAAATGAACATACTTTCCAACAATTCACTAAAAATGTTTTTTTTATTGGTCTTATGAAGTATTCTAATTTGTTGAGATAGTGAATTGGTGGGTTTTTGTTAAATGTGAGCCTAAATCATCACAATTAAAAGAACCAAAGACTTAAACTACTTCAGTCTGTGTGCATTTAATTTATTTAATACACGAGTTTCACAATTTGAGTTAAATTACTGAAATAAATGAACTTTTCCACGACATTCTAATTTATTGAGATGCACCTGTATGTATATATATGTGTGTGTGTGTGTGTGTGTGTGTGTGTGTGTGCTTTAGTTGTAGCTTATTTTACCCAGATTTACCATACCCTGATTTTCCATAACTGAAGCGGAATTTATCACAGTCTATCCCAGGATTTAACACGTCTGGTGTTGTTTGATGAGGAAAGAGGATAATGATCAGGGGATAAAGGTTTCATGTGATATTCTCTGTGTAAAGAAGTTATTAGTCACCAGATGTAATGATAGACATGCTACAGACTGACCTGCATGTCATATTCAGTTGAAAGACCTTGCAATTATCATTCTTTTATTAATGTCCTCCAAGTCCTTCAAAACTGTCTATCCTTTCATTTTTTTTTTTATTCAGGAGGTCTTTGCATCGCACAGTCTATTAAAATTCCTAGGGAGCCAAGACCAGGAGAGTTTGACAAGATCATCAAAAGGCTAATGGAGACATCCAATGCCAGAGGGGTTATTATCTTCGCTAATGAAGATGACATCAAGTGAGTAGTCTTTCAGTAATAATTCTGAATCTCTCTGAGGCATGAGTTATGGCCTTGAAAAGGGTCTATAAAGGATTAGAGAACAGATCAATCACCCTACAATGGGAATATCAGGAGTCTTAGAAGAAATTATGAAATTATGGCAGATGAATGTACCATGAATTTTTTCATCTAGTTTAATTAGCATTTTGTAATCTAAGCCCAAAGTAATATAAAATGATACATAGTAATTGCATCTGAGTAGTATATATATATATATATAATATATAATTTATTTCTATGATGGCAAATGTGTGTCACATGATCCTTCAGAAATCATTCTGATATGCTGATTTGGTGCTCAGGAAACATTTCTTCTTATTTTCAATGCTGAAAACAGTTTTTGCTGCTTAATGTTTTTGTGGAAATATTTGTGGAAATATTAATATTTTATTCAGCAAGGATGCATTCAATTATTGATTTATTTATTTAGTTTTGAAATCAGCAGTAATCAACAGATTCCTAACAATAATGGATCTGATTGTCCTTATCTTTAATAAACCTGCCTTTTGTGAGGTGTCTGATATTTTTGTATTCTTTTATTGTAGGCGTGTCCTGGAAGCAGCAAAAAATGCCAATCTTACAGGTCACTTTTTGTTTGTGGGATCTGATAGCTGGGGAGCAAAAAACTCACCCATTCTTAACCTGGAAGATGTGGCTGAGGGTGCGGTTACTATCCTCCCCAAGCGGGCATCCATTGATGGTATGAAATGATAGAACAGGCCATTGTAAAATCAATGAAGGCTTGATAATTAAAAAGGAGAATCCATCTAAAATCCATCTAAATGCAGTGTTAGGTAATATTTTCATACTTCTAAAGATAGTTCAACCAAAAATACTGTAATCATCCAATTCCATTCCAAATGCCATTCCTGTTTTTTTTTTCTGTGAAACGAACATTTTTGAAGAATAGTTATGCAGATTTTGCTATACAACTACAGTTGAAAATGAAAAAAGAACACACAAAAATGATGCTTATGTGTTCCATAGAGAAAATAACAGCACAAGGTTTTGTAATGATTACACAAATGCTTATAGTTTTTTCATACCGCTTTAATCTGTTTCTCAGGGTTTGACCAGTACTTCACAACAAGATCACTGGAAAACAACAGGAGGAACATCTGGTTCGCTGAGTTCTGGGAGGATGACTTTAAATGCAAACTGACACGGCCAGGAATCCGAGGCGACAGCGGGCTGAGGAAATGCACAGGCGAGGAAATAATTTCCAACAAATTGCTCCCATAAATGCACTAGTACTTGAATTATCATACGTTCTTATGCTTTTAAGACGTGTAAAGCACATCTAAGTGGATTATTCCCTCAGCAAAGCTTTTCGATTACTGTCATGTTGCTTTCGGTCTTTCAGGTGAGGAACGAATCAGCCGGGATTCGGCATACGAGCAGGAAGGGAAGGTGCAATTTGTGATCGACGCCGTGTACGCCATGGCCCACGCACTCCATGGCATGCACATTGACCTCTGTCCGGGTTCGATGGGCGTTTGTGACAAAATGGACCCTGTGGATGGAAGAATGCTGCTGAGTTACATCCGTGCCGTCAATTTTAATGGTAAGCCTTCTCAAGGACAGAGCTGAAGCATGTGAGCCATTCCAAACATTGCGAAGAGACCTTGAAACAGTCAGAATTTCAGTAATGGGTTTATATTCATACAGTACAAGACTAATGAACACAGGAATTTGAATGTAAGCTTTTATTTCCGAGGAACGCTTTTGTTTGAATCTGCATGGAAGATTACACATAATAAACCTGCTTTTGCCAAACAATCTCAAATCGAAGGTATTGCCTTTACTGTGAGACTGACAGGTGAAAATAGGTGAAGAGTAGTTTCTACGAGAGGGGAAAGGCCAGAAACGAAGCTGCTGTTTCCAAGGAGGAGGGCTGTGAGTCCCATGGGTTAGTCAGAGTGGGGCGAGAGAGGTCAGCACTCAATCCCAGCCTGAAGAAATCCACTAATGCACAAAGCAGCAGCGCACATACTTGTTTTAACCCCCTCCACTCGTCTCTCTCCTTGTCTTTGATTCTCCCTAGGGCAGCCACTCTCCAAACACAAGACGCATTTCCTTTTTCTGCACTATCTCTCGGTGAAAATCCCTTTTCTTTTCGTCACTCGCTCCTGAGAGATTTCCATGAAAAGCACAGCTATTCAGTTTACGCACAGTGGACGTCCTCACACTCTTGTATGGAAATCTTTTCAGCTTTGAGAGCCTAAGGGGAACAAAATGCCTCATGGAGACCTTGCCTCTCGTGATTTGCGGTTTATAAATTGAAAGGAACATGAGATTGATTTTGCTTTGTTGTAACATCTACCTTCACAGAATTACATCTGAGAACACCATATTTTCTTGTAAGCAACCTTTGATATAGAAAAGTCACCTTTAAAGTTACGTTTGACAGTTTTACCTGGGGTGTGTCGAAGCATGTATTTCTACGCATTAGTGCAATTTTATGCCCTTGAAATGTGTTGTTTCTATTCTCTTGTTTCAAATGATTGCATTTGAAGTAATAAGTAGTGATGTTGAATATCAAAACTCTGTGTTTACTCTGAAGGCAGTGCTGGGACAGGTGTGATGTTTAATGAAAACGGTGACGCCCCAGGACGATACGATATCTTCCAGTACCAGCTTTCTAATACCACCAACCCGGGATATAAAATCATTGGCCAGTGGACCAACCACTTACGACTCGATGTAAGCGTGTTAAGCCCCTTGGTAGATTGCAACATTTTTGAATGCATGTTCTTGAAATGTTCCTCTCTCTTTCTGTAAGGCTGAGGACATGCAGTGGTCTGGAGGGGATAAACTGGTTCCGGACTCGGTTTGCAGTTTTCCTTGCGAGTCTGGGGAGAGGAAGAGGATGGTGAAGGGTGTGCCATGCTGCTGGCACTGTGAGCTATGTGACGGCTATCAATACCTCCTGGATGAGTTTAACTGCGATATGTGCCCCTTTGACATGAGGCCCACCCCTAACCGCACGGGCTGCCGTCCCACTCCCATCATCAAGCTGGAGTGGAGCTCTATGTGGGCCATCATCCCAGTATTTCTGGCAGTGCTGGGCATTCTTGCTACATCAGGAGTCATCATCACATTCATCCGCTTCAACGACACCCCCATAGTCCGTGCTTCGGGCCGAGAGCTCAGCTATGTTCTCCTGACGGGCATCTTCCTCATCTATCTCATTACCTTCTTCATGATCGCTGAGCCGAGCACGGTGGTCTGCGCATTTCGCAGGTTGTTTTTGGGGCTGGGCATGTGCTTCAGTTACTCTGCCATGCTCACCAAAACAAATCGGATCTACAGGATCTTTGAGCAGGGAAAGAAATCAGTCACACCACCTAAATTTATCAGCCCCACATCCCAGCTGATCATCACATTTATTTTGATCTCAGTACAGGTACGTGTATATTTACAGTATATGATAAATTTACATTTCTTCATTTAGCAGATTATTTTATTCAAAGCACGTTACCAGACCTTGAGCAACATACATTTTGAAGGTGAACCATTGTTTTTCCCCATTTAATAAAAGTTTTACATATAACTTATATAACATGTAGTATTATTATAGTCCCATATATGATGAATTAATGTTTTGAAGTATTCAAAAGTGTTCAGATTTTTGTTTGTTTAAAATGAAAATTAATAATACTAATACTAATAAATCATTTTAATTATATAATGAAAAAAAATGTCTATAATAATAGCACAACATTAGTCAATGTTAATTTAAATTATTTGCATGATAATCTGTGCTTAATTTACTCTTATTCAGAGTAAAGGTCTCTGCACACTGAGTCCGAAATTTTCGCACGTTAAAAAATAAATACGACCTCACGTTGTGTCAATCACGTTTGCACACTGCCTCCAAAACTTTCGTCCGTCAAAAAAAAAAATCGGATCAGGTTCGATTTTCTGCATTTTCGCATCCGTTGCATGCATTTTGATAGGAAAGGATGGAGAATACGAAAAAACTTTCGGACTCAGTGTGCAATGGCCTTAACTGCTGTGCAAGTTGTTTACAGGGTTGTCACTGTACTCTATGTTCCTGAAAGACATTTTTATCTGAGAACTTTTTGTCCATTGAATAATTAATGAAGCAATATTTTAAGTGTAGCGTGAAGGTGCAGTAATTTCACTGAAAGCTCTTCTCTTTTTTGGAGTTCCATTAACATTGTTATTGCATATTATTTTAGGAAACATTAAGAAACATGGTCTCCTTCTCAAAGATATTCAGAGAATTGTTGGAGTTGAATTCTTAGTGAATTGATGTAATATCATGTACCATTACAGACATTAATCTTGTATAAACATTCATTCCTACCTTTTTTTCTGCTCACAGCTCCTGGGTATTTTCATTTGGTTTGGAGTGGCTCCCCCTCACACGACTGTTGACTTTGATGAGCTACGTCCCCCTAACCCTGAGTATGCACGTGGGATCCTCAAGTGTGATATGTCAGATCTGTCTCTGATTGGCTGTCTGAGCTACAGTATGGTGCTGATGGTCACATGTACAGTCTATGCCATTAAGAGCAGAGGGGTTCCTGAGACCTTCAATGAGGCCAAACCCATTGGCTTCACCATGTATACCACCTGTATCATCTGGCTGGCCTTTGTGCCCATATTTTTTGGCACATCACAATCCACAGAAAAGGTAAATTGTTAATATAATATAGATTAAGATGGATTTTGGACAGAGATTATCACATTTTAATAGGCAATAACTCTATACAGAAAAACAAAATAGTTAATAATAGATGTACTTTTTGTTTTTCCATTACTACATATTTTACTATGTAAAAAAACATTAAAGTGCCCCTATTATGGGTAATGAAAGGTTCATGCAAGGTCAAAAAACACTTTCATTGTCTTATAATATGCATTTATTTTTACTTATCAACGACTCACTTGCATTTTTAGACTTGCACTCTCAGACACCTGCACTTCCACAAGTGACGTCGCAGGCAGCTAAGAGTGCAAGTAGCGATTGCAAGCGAATTCGTAATTTAGTTTCTTTTTTCTTGTCTGCACCACCTGGATGCTTGTGTAAAATGTTGAGAGATTCGATTAAAAAAATACTTAATAAATAAAATAAAATAAAAAACAAAAAAGACTGCAAGTGACGTCACTTGCGGAAGTGCAGGTGTCTGAGAGTGCAAGTCTGAAAATGCAAGTGCAACCCTGCGTCCCAATGTGCATACTATCCACCCTGTCTGCCCTAAATAGTATTGAAAATGACTAATATCACATAGAATTTAGGATGGTAGTGTGCACACTGGGACGCAGACTATGTCTGCAGCCAGACCCTATTGGAGAGATTCGCTCAACGCTTAAGCGAATCTCCTTTGCGTGACGCTGTTCTGCGGTGATTGGTCTCATATTCATTTCATCATGCCTGTAATGCCTGATAAAGCAGCGTTTGTGAGTGCAGTCAAAGACTATAGAATACCAATGCAGTGCTGCTTTGTGTACTCCCGTTACCGGGGAATCCGCTATTTTAACGCTCCAAAAGTGGCACCTAGTGGCAAAAATCAATTTGCATTTTCATTCAGACCAACGCGAAAGGTTTTCCCAGGTCTGCACGCAACATGTGGGCGGGCAATATGCTAATGTTTCATGTTGATGTCAACATGAAAGGCTTGGGATTTGTTTTAAAAACGACTCGTTTCAATGATTCAGAGTCGACTCTTTTTTGAGAGGCAATAACTTTATACACAGTGCACTTTCAGATTTAAAACTTTGCAGGATGTTTTCATTCACTTAGAGCTGTATTACACACTGCATGAAAGGTCATTTTCAAAAATCCATAATGGGGGCACTTTAAAATTAGACCTAAGGATACATTTAAAACAAAAGAGATATCATATTGATTTTCTTACAAACTATGTTGCATAGTGTAGAAGATTCGCTAGTGCCTGATATTAACATGTCATACAGAAATATTATCTTTACCCTGAGAGTGTCTAGACATGCATTTCACTAGATTAGATGGTTCTGTTTCAGTTAATGATGCGGCAACATTTTCTTGTGAATGCTTCAGCCATAATCAGATAATAGAAACCTAAAGAACTGTTTCTAATATCAGGTTAACATAATTGCTATTTAATTGTGGTGCTGTTTTGTGTTGGCCTAAAAGCTGTTCAGGTGCTAGCCACACTTCATGCATTTAGTCATAAAATTTTTCACATCTATTCATCCTGTGGGGGATGGTTTTGCTTACAAAGCACAGGGATTTAAAAATGGAAAGTATACTCTGACTAATAGAGAGGTCTTTTAGTGGCCAGTCAACCGCAAAGCTTTTGGCCCTCAGGTGGTCTTCAAGTCTTTTCATTTCTTGTAAATGAAAAGAAGAGCATGGAAGAATAAAATACCAGACTATGCAGTGGGCTGCAGTATAGGTATATACAGTAAATATATACTGTATATATATATATATATATATATGTGATGCTATCTTACATTTTATCATATTGAGTTTAGATTTTGAAGTATATTTAGCTTATCTTTATATTTCTTATAGGGGAAAAAAAACAGTTTTACCATCACAGCTTCTTGTGTGACATTTTTAACAGCATTTTAGCAGTAATTATTTGCATGCTGCACAATCTCATGAAATATAAGAGGTCTCAATTATAGTATTTATATATTATAAATTAACAAAATTAAATAAATGACTCGCATTGCAATAAACACATGATATAAGGGCTCCGTTTTTTGGCTCACATTAAACATGCATAAACTGATTGAATTATTTGCACATGCTGATTTCAGCCCTTTGTCTTAAACTATTAAAATCATTATACTGATTTCCAGGAAATGCATTGTGACAATCAGCAGAGTTTATATATATGTGTAATATGCAGTGATATCTCAACGCTAAAGCCCTGACGGCTGATCACATCATGTGATAGGTCGCGGCGGAGGCCAGGCTAAAATATTACTCTTAATCTTTTTTTCTGCCCTGAACCAGATGTTCATTCAGACCACCACGCTGACCGTGTCCATGAGTTTGAGCGCAATGGTGTCCCTGGGCATGTTGTACGTCCCCAAAGTCTATGTCATCATCTTCCACCCAGAGCAGAATGTTCAGAAGCGCAAGCGCAGCTTCAAAGCCGTGGTCCAGGCAGCCACCGTTTCCACTCATCTCTCACAGAAATCCAGCGACAAGCAGAACGGAGAGACCAAAGTTGAACCAGATAGATCCCAATAAAGACCAGGAGGTAATATATATATATATATGTATATATATATATATGTATGTGTGTGTGTGTGTGTACATGAAGAGTTTGGTTCCAAAACACTATAAATCCATTTTGATTAATTTGAGTAAAAATGTGTTTTCTTTGATGAAAACCACTATTTTCTGTTTCAAACTTTCACATAGTATCTTCAGGTTATAATAACATTAAAAATTCAAATCCAGATTTTGATTTTCAAAGATTTATTATAAAAACTGATTATTTTTCCCCAAAATGCAATAAATCCATGACTTTTTTTTTCCTCAAAATGCAATAAATCCATTGAATCAATATAAAAGTTATTTTTCACAACAAAGTAAATACACATGTAAAGTAAGTTGATACACAACAAAGTAAGTTTATCCACATATGACAGCCTCTGAACTTGGTCAATACTAATCTTATATACATGCACTGGGCTAAAAATACATTCAATCAGTCATAGCTCCCAAAATGAATTCAACGGGTCATCTTGTTAATGCTATAAATTAATTACAACAATAAAAGAAAATCAATAACAAGAACATGAACAACAATATCACATTAGAGCACAGAAATTCCAAAATGACATTTCCCTTACATTAAACTTCCAAAAGTGCATTCATCTTTGCCATGTTACATTCATTTAGTTGACTAGTGCTATACGCTGTTTTAAAGGGGTCATCGGATGCCCATTTTACACAAGTGGATATGATTCTTTAGGGTCTTAATGAAAAGTCTATAACACGCTTTGGTTAAAATTTCTCAATGGTAGTGTAAAAAACACCTTCTTTACCCTGTCAAAATCAGCTCTGTTTTCATCAAGCCATTATAGTCCATGTTGCTTTAAATGCTAATGAGCTCTGCTGACCCCGCCCCTCTCTTCCGTGGGGTGACGAGCAGACTGTAAAGTTCAGCCACGAAACTGGTTAACTAGCAAGTTATTAGGAAAGGCGATTTGCAAAGATTCATAAAAACCCTTATACTCACTTCTTCTGTAGATGAAGCTGGATCAAGAATGATTCGCACGAACATAGACGCATTTAGGCAGATCGGGGATCATAACATTCCCTTCAAAACGAAAGTAACGTTAATCCTCTGTGTCTTCAGTGGCTCAGATGTCGGGAGTAAATGACGACTGCTATATTCATTATTACATCCAACAACAAAGCACTTCAATCGCTTAATCTGAGACATCTTGTCTTCCCCTGCACCAGAGTCGACACAATGGCGGTCGGACTGTTTACAGCTCATTCAGTTCACTCAGCTCACTCAGGGCAGGTCTAAGGTAAGATGGGCTTGTCAATCAACTATCGTGGGAGGGGCCTGTACAAAACTACGTCATTCTGACAGGAATCTCAGAACAGCCTGATTTGAGAAAGGGGATTTAAAAAAAACACTAGGTGGATTTTTATCATTATAGGATGGATGTGTACACACACTTCCAACACACATTTATGTTCAAACAACTTGTAAAGTGAATTTTGCATCCGATGACCCCTTTAACAAAAACATTAATGGCATTAATAAAAACACTTACACTGACAAGCTACGCAATATCGCGTTCATAATCGAATGCGATTCATCTGCGATTCTGAACGCGATATTAGCTTGTCAGTGATCTTCGGCTCTGTGCATTAAATGCCGCTCCATCTGAAAGGACGTGAAGGAGATTTACTGCTGATTACAGATCTGACTTTACTGATGAGATGCGCACGACAATCACATACGATTTATCGTGCAGCCCTAATTTTGTTTGTTTGTTGATAACAAAGTACAAAGTAGATGAGGAAAACTAGGATGCCTGGCGTTTGTCGCGGTTTGGAAAGAAACAGAGAAAGCATGACAGAATAACACGGCGGATATCTCATTTTGGGTAAAAGTAAAAATGTACTTTACAATACCGACCAGATACAATACTGATTTTGGCAGAAACTCTTTTTTTTTTTAAAAAAATGGCGTTTATCGCATTTTGGAACCAAACTCTTTATATATATATATATATATATATAACTCTTTATTTATATATGCATACATAAACACACATGCGCATATATATATATATATATATATATATATATATATATATATATATACAGTATATATATTGTGTAACTATATAATATAAACAATACATTTGTTTTCATATAATTTTTTATAAATATACATATTTATTTGTTTATTAACAGAGATATAACATATGCTATCTGTGTTCAGGCCTGTGTACATCCTAATGAAGTAGTTTGAGAAATAGTCAAGGCAAACTGCTGCTTGCTAAATCATTCATTTTGCAACCACTAATGGACGAGGATCACCAGAGGATGTGCTAATATTTCTAATATCTCCAATACAAGAGTCTGGGTGAGAAAACCACTCAAGTAATGCATGAATGAATAGTACAATATGTACAGAAATTAGAGGATCAATGGATTCTTTGTGATGTGGAACGCTCACATCAGCTTTGAGACTGCAAGTATTTGTTCCCTTTAATATTTCCCTTGGCATCACAGCATCACCAGTTGAGTTGAAATTATAGATTCATGAATTCATAATGAAGAAGACTGTCCATACAGAGTCCCTTTGGAGAAAAAAAAAATATATATTAGAACATTTCTTCCACCAGCATTTTTGAAGGACTAAGTGTTTATATCTGATGTGACCAATGAAATCGGACTTAAACTTGGGCACACATCAGTGAGTCACGTTCAGTTTCAGTTTCATCTCCATCCTTACCTCCTTATCCTAAATACATATCATAAAAGATCAAATAAGACTATCAGAGCTACAGAGACAACGTTGGGATCAAATGTGTTTCAACAGCTGGAGTGAACACTCTTTGAACTCTTTGCTTTTAAAAATGTGCCATAACTTTGTTTCAGAATAAATGTTTTAAGTGTCTTGTGTGCAGTCCTCATAGGCAATATCCTGTATTCTTAAACATATTTATTAAAAATGATAGATTACCAAGAAAAAGCAATGACAATCTGTAATGAAACAAGGTTTTGATCAGAGATTTTACAAACCCGATTCCAAAAAAGTTGGGACACTGTACAAATTGTGAATAAAAACAGAATGCAATGATGTGGAAGTTTCAAATTTCAATATTTTATTCAGAATACAACATAGATGATATATCAAATGTTTAAACTGAGAAAATTTATCATTTTAAGGGAAAAATAAGTTGATTTTAAATTTCATGGCATCAACACATCTCAAAAAAGTTGGGACTAGGCCATGTTTACCACTGTGTGGCATCCCCTCTTCTTTTTATAACAGTCTGCAAACGTCTGGGGACTGAGGAGACAAGTTGCTCAAGTTTAGGAATAGGAATGTTGTCCCATTCTTGTCTAATACAGGCTTCTAGTTGCTCAACTGCCTTAGGTCTTCTTTGTCGCATCTTCCTCTTTATGATGCGCCAAATGTTTTCTATGGGTGAAAGATCTGGACTGCAGGCTGGCCATTTCAGTACCTGGATCCTTCTACGCAGCCATGATGTTGTAATTGATGCAGTATGTGGTCTGGCATTGTCATGTTGGAAAATGCAAGGTCTTCCCTGAAAGAGACGACGTCTGGATGGGAGCATATGTTGTTCTAGAACTTGGATATACCTTTCAGCATTGATGGTGCCTTTCCAGATGTGTAAGCTGCCCATGCCACACGCACTCATGCAACCCCATACCATCAGAGATGCAGGCTTCTGAACTGAGCACTGATAACAACTTGGGTTGTCCTTGTCCTCTTTAGTCCGGATGACATGGCGTCCCAGTTTTCCAAAAAGAACTTAAAATTTTGATTCGTCTGACCACAGAACAGTTTTCCACTTTGCCACAGTCCATTTTAAATGAGCCTTGGCCCAGAGAAAACGCCTGCGCTTCTGGATCATGTTTAGATATGGCTTCTTTTTTGACCTATAGAGTTTTAGCCGGCAACGGCGAATGGCACGGTGGATTGTGTTCACCGACAATGTTTTCTGGAAGTATTCCTGAGCCCATGTTGTGATTTCCATTACAGTAGCATTCCTGTATGTGATGCAGTGCCGTCTAAGGGCCCGAAGATCACGGGCATCCAGTATGGTTTTCCGGCCTTGACCCTTACGCACAGAGATTGTTCCAGATTCTCTGAATCTTTGGATGATATTATGCACTGTAGATGATGATAACTTCAAACTCTTTGCAATTTTTCTCTGAGAAATTTATTTTTTGGTTAATTTAAATTAAAATCATAACATTTTAGATACTGAGATCCCTTTATTGTCACATGCAACTGGCTTTCAGAGTAGTCACTCGTATCTTAGTAAAGCAGGTGGGGGGGCGGGGGGACCATGCATTATTGTTCAGTTACTTGTATCACTTCAAGAAGCAGTTAATATTAAATGATGACCATGCAGTTACTGTAAACTCAGGTTCTAAGTAGGCTTAGTTAGCCTTGATGAATTTTGTGGGTGTCTTGTTTTCATTTAAGAGATATAAAAGAACACTGGAATAAAAATGTATTGATTGAATGCATGTTGAAAAAATTATTTAATAAAATCCTGAAAAAAATAAGTGGAAATTGAAGAAATCATATATTACTCTATAGAAATCAGTATGATTGTGAGAGTTTCTTGTTCTCTGTGTTTTAAAACAAAATTACATACTATGGTTCTATTACTTTATGAAAGCATCACTGTTGGACTAGGACTAGGCTTGGACTGTTTCTAAGCAATTTTTGGGCAAACAAAAAGAGAGAAAACATGCTTTCTATAGACATTAAATGTAATGATAGAAAATGATTGTCATGTTTACACAGTTTGAGTGACTGCTGTATGATTTTTCCAGATCTTTTGCTATACTGTAGTATGTGGGTATTTAGAAATAGCTGAAAAATGTGGCAAATTAATGTGGTCAACAAACTTGGAACTACACTGTAAAAAAAAGAAAAAAGTTGGGCTACCTTAAAATTTTAAGTCAACCAGCTAAAGCAGAATTTTCAGTTGTCTCAACTTATTTTCTGGAAATTTCTCAACTTTTTGTTGTATAAACTTAAAACAAGAAGTTGAGAAAACTAAAAGATCTGCTGAAGCTGGTTGCCTTAAAATTTTAAGTTTGCCCAACTTTTTTTTTTTATAGTGTAGTTCATAGCCGTGCAATTATAGAATGCTTGTGAACCAATCAGAATCAAAATTCAGCAGTGTTGGTGAATGAAAAATATGAGACACACTTACTACCTCTTTATAGTTCAATATATATGGCATTCTCTATATAGGGCATATTTCAACCAAAAATGAAAACTCGCTCTTATGTCTTTCCAACCTGTATGTTTTTTTTTCTGTTGAGCACAAAAGAAGATATTTTGAAGAATTTGTATAACTAAATAGTTGACAGTAGCCAATGACTTCCATAGTCATATAATAGTATATAATTATTCTATAATAGTATATAGAATTTTATACTATTCATAGTATAAAAGAAAAAAAAAGGAAGTCAAATACCATCAATTGTTTGGCTGCCAACATTCTTCAAAATATATTTTGTGTTCAGCAGAAAAAAGAAACTCATACAGGTTTGGAACAACATGAGGGTGAGTAAATGATTGAATTTGATTTATTTTAAATTTTGGATGAACTATTCCTTTAAATGTGAGTCAAATTTAACCCTAGGTCTATGTTCATTTTTAAATAGTTAAAGATAAAACATTTAAATTTAAAAATGTGTTTTAAATATATAAAGCGAATCTACACGGTCACAAATATAGCTTCTAATGTGGTATTTCCTGACTGGAAACAAAATCACAGTTAAGTCAATAGAAGGGTTAATGCGGTAGGGGGCAATGCAGAGCAATATGAGCCCATTTGTCAACACGAAGCAGCGCAAGCGTCGGAAGTGACGTAAAAATCGCGTTGTGATTTGTTGATGTTTGTGTCAAACTCTCGGTCGGTCGTTGTTACGAAAGAAAAACCTCGAAACCGAAGGAATAAAGTCGATCTGTGACGACTGTATTAATTCACTGACTTCTCGTATTATGTTAGGACAAGTGTAGCCATACATGCAGCGAACAAACTGTTCATAGACAAGCAAAAACGGCCGTTTATTCTCTGTGTAACTCAACACAAATCACCGCAAGCTGGCCAGCGATGACAATCCTACCGAAGAAGAAACCGGCCTCCACAGCCTGTGGCGGTGATCATACGGACGAACCGGACAGACGAGGCGGCTCTGAGTCGCACCCTCATCCCCTCGCAGGACGCTCGGGGTCCCGACCCAGGGCCTCTCCGCCGCCGTGGACATACCAGGCCACGCCGCACACGTCCAGAGAAGAGCGGCGGATCGAGGCGAGCGCTCGCCCGCGGCCGGCCTCCCCGCAGCCCAGTGCCGCTGGAGCACCGGTCGTGCAGTGCGAAGGGAACGCGAACTCGGTTGTGGTCTCAGGTCGAGTCGAGCTGCCCTGCGGCGCAGGTGGCGTTGGAAGCTGCTGCTCGGGACCCGGACTCAGCAAGCGGAGACGACAGGCGGTCTGCTCCAGCGGTTTGACAGGTGGAGGAGGAAGAGTGGGAGGAGGCGGCGGCGGAGGAGGAGGGGGCGGTAGTCCAGTCTCGGAACCCGAGGAGGGAGCTGGAGGCAACAACAGTGAGGACGAGTATGAGAACGCGGCCAGATTTGAGCTTGTGGACCCCGCCACAGTCGAGCAGGTACTGGATGCTGGCATTTGGCAGGATACTTGGCAACACGAGAACAGGTTGTCAGTTGTGTCATCCTCCAAAATGCATTAAATGCATAGGCGCTGTTCTAAAGCATAATAGAAAGGTTTAAAATTATCTCTACGTGTTCATTGTACGTGTTTAATGTCATTCATTCTTGATAGAAAAGAAAGAGATTCTCTTAAGATATACATTACTCACAATTATGATATAAAAACTTGACATGAAATAAAACAAATAAATGATGACTTAACCCCTTAAAACTAGCCTTACATAATGAAGACTAAATTGAAATTGGATGGTGACTGAGCTTGTCATTCATTATTCTGTGGAAGCTGAATGTTAGGCAGAAAGTTTTCTTGAATCAACTACATTTTTGAATCAACTATCCTATTACTCTTTACGTCCAAATACTTTTTGGGGACACTGTGTCAATTTTGTTGATTGGAATAAATACTTCATTTGTCCCCATTGTTCTGTAATATATTTTTCTGGTTGCTTTTTGGCCTACAGCAAGAAGAATGGTTCGAGAAAGCCTTAAGGGAAAGTAAAGGCTATGAAATCAAAAAAATGGAGGAAGATGGAGCATGTCTTTTCAGAGCAGTCGGTAATATTTTTCTCCTGTATTTAGGAGTTATTTACTTGAAAGCTGAGTCAGTTTGCCTTTAGGACTTATGCTGTGCTTTGAATTTGCTGAAATGATAGTTTAGCAGGGCAGATGTAATCATGTGGCTATTACAGTGCATATAGGTGCCATATTGTGGCAAATATCATTTTTTTAGTCCTGAAGTATTCAAGGAAAATATTAAAACCTTAATTTAAATATCTATAATTTCTGTATTGTTTTTGTTGTTGTTGTTATTTTTGTTGTTGTTGGATTACATTTTTTAACTGCATTGTGCATAAAATTATTTTTTAAAGTAATTATGAATGACTGGGGAAGTCATGAAAATTCATTGACAGTTGACAACTATGGATTACGCACGTAACTGTTATTTTAGTATTATTTATATATTAATAAAGCTTTTCTTAATGTTTATGTGCTTTTATCATTTTTTAATTTTTTAAAGCTGATCAAGTGTATGGGGACCAAGATATGCATGATGTGGCACGGAAGCAGTGTATGGATTATTTGGTGAGTCAGTTAAATATTTAAGAATAAATGATTTGCATTTACAAAATAGTTAACTTTGAAGTGTAAATTGTACCCTTTTTAATTATCGACCAAGGTGCAGTTTTGATTTTTTGTTTATACTTATATTGCAGACGAAAAATGCGGATTACTTCTCCAGTTATGTCACAGAGGACTTTACCTCATACATTAACAGAAAGAGGAAGAACAACTGTCATGGGAACCACATTGAGATGCAGGCCATGGCAGAAATGTACAACCGGCCAGTGGAGGTTTACCAGTATGGCATAGGTTAGTCAATGTCTGTTGAATTTCTGGTGTCTTATTGGCTGTCAGTGGTATATTTTAGGATAGAAGAGGAAATATGTTTTAGGATAGAAGAGGAAATATGTTTTAATTTTATTTGAAAACTCCCATTTTCCAGAGCCAATAAACACGTTCCATGGCATGCAAGAGAATAAGGATGAGCCAATACGTGTCAGTTACCACAAGAACATTCATTATAACTCTGTAGTGAATCCCCACAAGGCTAGTGTTGGGGTGGGGCTGGGCCTCCCCTCCTTCAAACCAGGGGTAAGTGTTGTAAACAATATACATTAGTGATTTTTCACTCAATAATGAAAATTTGCTGAAAATGTACTCACCCAAAGGCCATCCATGATGTGGATGGGTTTTCTTCAGAAATTTTGCTCACTAATGGATCCTCTGCAGTGCATGGGTGCAATGAGAGTGAGAGTTGAACAGCTAATAAACAATTCACAAGACTTTCATTGATGGACTGGGGTCCGTTCTTCGTACCTCGCTTCTGATGCCAGATCTTCTAATCGTGATAACTGATCTCTGGCTAATTTGGTTCTTCAAACGAATTTGCGGACTTGATTAAAATATCTGGCTTAAGTTGTCTAAGATCAGTGCATGTTCTTGTTTTCCCTGAAAAGGGCAGATGTATCGACACTCGAAACCACGATAGTTATGCAGCATTTGGGGCAAGACAGCAACGTAATGACATCATATAAT